>VDCT01001198.1:0-300000 GCA_009763385.1 Coix lacryma-jobi var. lacryma-jobi | reverse complement strand
AGTGATTCGGTGCTTAATCTGGTGCAAATTGGTCGGTTCTGTTACAGTCATCCGAGTCATCGACGTCGCTGAGCGTGGCGAAGAAAGCACGCTGCTCGGCTTGGGCTCTCTCCATGTACTTCTTCTTGATGTACTCCTTGTTGAAGCCGCCCTTCCGCTTGTGCTTGGGAGGAACGTGCTTCTCCTTGTGCCAGCCGGAGTCGTACTTGTGGCCACGATCGCCCTTGCCCACCACTTGCTTGTTCTTCTTGGGGCAGTTGGCGATGAAGTGGTCCGGGTCACCACACTCAAAGCACCCAGCGCGTCTGCGGATACATGGGTGTATGCCGAGTCTCGAGTGACGAGTGATTGTCAACGGGTTTGATCGCAGGTTCTTTGGCTTGTGTTGTGCAGGTGTCGAGCACGGAGACAGTGATCGAGGGCAAGGTGAAGGTCAAGTAGAGACGTGCCGTGCCGACGGACCGGGAGTGGTGAAGGGCGGACGTGAGGCTTGGACTGAGGGACCGGTGGCCTGAGGATCAGCTGTGGTGGCTGGCAGCCTGGGACAGCGACGAGCGAAGACTTGTGGGACATGGTGTTGCTCGGGTCGAGGACCTGGGGACACGTGTCGGTGGACGGGGTGCACGGGCGGTGCATCCCCTCTACAGCATCGATTTGGTGGTAGAGCCAGAAAAAAACCATCGGGTGGACAGTTTCCAGGTTTGGGCCACAAAACCTGGGCGTGCTACGGGTTTTCGAGTTTGGGCCACAAAACTTGGGCTGAGGACGGTTTCCAGGTTTGGGCCTCAAAACCTGGGCACTGGTGGGTTTCCTGGTTTTGGCCTCAAAACCAGGGGATGGACTTGGAGTCTGGTTTCCCGGTTTGGGCCTCAAAACCGGGGGTTGGCTGTGAAAGCTGGTTTCCCGGTTTGGGCCACAAAACCGGGGGCGGAGTCCGTGAAAAGGACGCAGAGCGGTGGCGGCACGTGGCGGCAATCGGTGAGGTTGCGTCGAGGCAACGCTACCTATTGGGCGGGCGTGGCCGTCGGATCACCGCCTACCATGAGTTGGTCCAGAATAACCCTAGGGTTTAGCTGGTTCGCTCTGTAAGTAGTTAGGGGTAGAGTGGGAATTAGGAATAGTTAGAATTAGGATAAGTAGGGGGAGACACCCACCTCCCCATCTATCTCAGTCATTTGCTCTTTTGCTTCTAGGGTTTCCTGCTCTCCCACATCCCTGCTGTAGCGAACTGAGATCCACAGAGAAGAGAACAATACCTCTGTGCCCGTGAGATTTTGAGAAAGTGAGACTGTAATCTCACTATTGTAGCGTGTGGCAGCCACACGGTTGCAAATTCGTGGTTGTGATTCACGTTTTGTTCGTGTTCTTCGCGGGTTGTTTTTCTCCACGTTTTTTCCCGTCGATCGATCTCTTTGTTCAGTGCATCTGTTGCAAATCCGTTCGAACAAAGTTGTGCTAGATCGTGAGGCACTTCTTTCCACCGAAGGAATTCACCTCTAACCTCACGAGCTAGTAGATCGGTCGATTTTTCTCTTGGATCGGTTTTCACTTCCTTTGCCCCTATTTCTTCCAATTCACCGATTTGGAGTTAGGTTTGAGCCATGATTCTCTTGGGATAGCTCACTAACCTCCTTGGAACTCCTCATACAAAGGCTAAGCCTTAGTGCTTTTGATTCGGAGGAGATCGAGTTGAATTCGCGGAAGAACAACACTGAATCGGGGGCATCGGACGCTAGGGTTCGTGGCATCGGACGCTGACCCGAATAGCATCGGACGCTCCGTTGCCAAGTGTCAAGTTCTGACAGTTTTAAAGGAGCAACGGACGCTATCACCGGACGCTCCGTTGTCCATCGGACGCTCCAGAGTGTAACCATCGGACGCTGAAGAGTTACTGTTCACAGCGTCCGATGGGTGTCCAGTAAGGATCCAGTCAGGCCTTTTTGGCATCGGACGCTGCTGAGTCTGCGCAGTTTCATCCGCGGTTCGTTTGTTCGTTGTCGGTTTTGATTTCCGGCTTTTGCGTTGGGTTTCTAGAGTCGTATAGTGTCTCGCTGTGCTTCTTGGAAGCGTCCACCCTATCTCTAGGGTCGTGGACAGATACGAGCTCTAGGTTTGCTTTTGGGGTGTTTCTCGGGACTGTGGTGACAAGTTTCCGAAAGGAAAATTTGAAGCTCCCATTCACCCCCCTCTGGTCGCTTTCTTGTAGCACCTTCGGTCCTTCAATTGGTATCAGAGCAGGTTAAGGATCTTCCACCTTAGCCGGTTCCAGATCCACAGAAGGCGACATGGATCGCGGCGTGGGCAAACCGCCGTTCTTTGATGGGATGAACTATGCGTATTGTGAGAACACAAGGTTGATATGTGCCCTTGTGGTTCCCTTCCTGAGTGATGAGTGATCGATCAACGGGCAACATGTCTCCTGGCTGTGTTGATGTGCAGGTGCGGAGCTCGGGCAGTGGTCGAAGGTGAGGTGAAGGTCAAGTAGGGACGTGCCGTGCCGACGGACCGAGAGCAGTGAAGGGCGGACGCGGAGCTTGGACCGACAGACCAGGAGACCTGAGGATCAGCTGTGGTAGTTGGCACGTGGCGTTGACAAGCAAGAGTACATGGGATGTGCGGTGCATCGGCCGAGTCGGGAGGTTGCCCGGCATGGAGGCTGGACATGCTCCGGCATCGGTGCTGGAACTCGGGGTGTGCGAACCATATACCGTCTACGGCACGGGTTCGGTAGCTAAGCCTCAAAAAACTACCCTCGACGGTTTCCGAGTTTGGGCCTCAAAACTCGGGGTGGCCGGTTTCCGGGTTTGGGCCTCAAAACTCGGCAAGGACGGTTTCCAGGTTAGGGCCACAAAACCTGGGCGCACGGGTTTCTGAGTTTGGGCCACAAAACTCAGCCTGAGGACAGGTTTCCCGGTTTCGGCCTCAAAACCGGGGGAAGGCCCAGGTTTCCCGGTTTCGGCCTCAAAACCGGCGGGAGGTCCGCAAAAAGGATGGTCGACGCGTGGCGGCGTGGAGAGGCTGGCGCGGAGGCGAGGCTATCCACGAGGTAGGCGCGGCGGTCGATTGGGCGGCACGTGGCGGCATCCTGAGGCTTGCGTCGAGGCGAAGCTACGGATGAGGAAGGCGCGTGGCCGTCAGATCAACTATCAGCAGAGTTGGATCAGGATACCCCTAGGGTTGGCCGTTTTGCTCAAGTATCTAGGGGTAGTAAGGGGATTATTGTTTTAGGCTATAAATAAGAGAGGCACCCCTCCTCTCTCTCTATCCTTGCAGTCATTTGTTCCTGAGCTCTCTCTCTCTAGCCCTCGCTTAGGTTCTAATCATACCTCGCTGCAAGCGATCCGCAGAGACGGCAATCATACCTCTGTGTATTTGGATCTTTTGAGGAAATGAGACCGTATTCTCGTTGTCTCCTCGTGTGGAGGAATTTAGGCTGAAATCGAATCCTGTTCTGTGTTCTTCACGTTTTGGTTTTTCATCTCCCGGAGATTTGCTTCGTTCTTCCTCTCTGCGAGATGATTTTCGATTCCACTTGAATCAATTTGTCCTTGGACGTGAGCCCCTTCTTTCTACCGAAGGGATTCTTCTCTAACCTCACGAATCCATAGATCGGGTTGATTTCGTGTTTGTTCTTCCTCTTTTCCCCTTTTCGGTGTTTCTCGGATTACTCTCGATTGACTTGGTTTGGTGCGATGATTTCTTAGGATTAGCACCCCAATACGTTGAGGAACACCAGGGAGAAGTTTGATCGAAGTCTCTTTTGATTTGGTGAAGTTTCGATTGATTTACCTTTTGACCCGAGTAGTTTTTCTGCTCTCTGTTCATCCGCGGACAGTCCGCGCAGCTAGCGGTGGACAGTCCGGGGATCGGGGTTGGCCAGGTCAGTCAGGCGCAGTCCCCTGACTGTTCACTGTCAAGTGAACGGCGGACAGTCCGCGGTACAAACCCGCGGACAGTCCGGGACCTGTCCAGCAGACCTGCAGAACAGTTCGGTTTCTGTGTTTTTGCCGGCGGACAGTCCGACGCCTAGTCGCGGACAGTCCGGGACTTAACGGCGGACAGTCCAGGACTCTGACCGCGGACAGTCTGCGAATCTGCTGTTTGTTCAGTTTTGTTCTGCGTCTTTGGCAGTTGGCTTTGGTGTTTCTCCGGAGGTTCCGCTCTACCACTAGGACATCTCCTATGGTATCCACCTACTCGTAGGTTGTGAACACTCCGGTCGTCTCGAGTCTTCGCTTTTGGGGTGACTTTCAGGGACAAGGGCTATACAATTCACGAGTTGAATTTGAAGCTCCCATTCACCCCCCTTCGGTCGCTAATCCGGTCCTTCAATTGGTATCGGAGCCAGTTAAGGATCTCTCCTACCTTAATCGGTTTCGGATCCTAAGGGCGACATGGAACGAGGGAATAGCAAGGCTCCTTGGTTCGATGGAACGAACTATCCCTATTGGAAGATTCGGATGCGTGCTTATCTCAACAGCATCAGATCTTCTGTCTGGGAGATATGTGAGAACGCTGAGTACGTAGTCCTTGCGGCTCGTGTGGGTCAGATCCAGATTGACCAACACGAGGCCAACTCCAAGGCTCGTAATGCTCTTCTGGCCAGCCTCTCCCTTCCTGAGTTCGAACGTATCTCAGAGCTTGAGACGGCACGAGAGATCTGGGAGAAGCTTCAAAGCTATCATGAGGGAACCTCTCATGTTAAGACCAGACTCTTCGAGACCTACAAGCGAGAATACGAGAACTTTGTTCAGTTGGAGGGAGAGACGATTGACGCCATGTTCACACGTTTCCAAACGATTGTGAACAAGATGCGTGCCAATCGGGCCAACCTACCCTATGACGATCATGAGAGGGCTCTCAAGTTGCTATACGCCCTGGATCGGAGGGTATGAGAGGTGAAGGTGTCGACCATCATTGAGTCTCCTACTTACGACACCCTCACCGTGGACGAGCTGTTCAGCAAGCTCAAGTCCACTGAGATCGATCACCTGACTCAGGCCAAGCTGAAGAACCCATCTTCACACACCATGGCTTTGGTCTCAGGCACAGGTGGATCGACTTTCTCTGTTGACGCTTCACCTCCTCTTGTCACGTTGTCTTCTTTGCATACAGTCACGGAGGAGCAGCTGGAGGCGCTGGGAGATGATGAGCTCGCCCTCGCCATCACCCGGTTCTCGTGGTTTCACAACAACCGCCTGAATCGCCGGCGTGGTGGCGCACGCGAGGGCTGCTACAAGTGTGGTGATCTAGATCACTTCATGGCGAACTGCCCTAAGAACGTCAAGAACTTCCCCGGCAAGAACCGCAACTTCAGGCGCAAGGGCAAGCCGAAGAACAAGGCCGGGAAGAATAACAAGAATGGCTTCTACCGCCAGGAGGAGATGGAGAAGGCTTTTGACGCTGGCAAGCGTGCTTTCCTCGCCACCATCGGCGATGGCGAGAAAACCTCCGACGGCGGCTCCAGCGACAACGAGTCCGAGCACAAGATGGAGGATCGCTTCAACGGACTCTGCTTCTTCGGCAACTCCTCCAAGGGCTTTTGCACCATGGCCTTGGATGAAGAGGACCGCAAGCACCAGGCAGAAGACGTCGATGACGCTCACAATGACGACGACGACAACAACGCTTCTGAGGTACCAAATTCTTCTGAAGTCGATCGTCTCACTGAGGAGCGGGATAGGTTTGTGGATCTGGTCGGTGTCTTGGAGAAGAGACTTACAGAAGTGTTCCAAGAGAGCGTGGAGTTTAAGGCTAAGTTGAAAGAGGCGCGTAAGGAACTTGAGATTGTTAGGTCCGAGGTGAAGGTGGTCGATGTGGAGGAGTGTGAGGAGTGCACCATGCATATGACAAGCTTTGCCACCCTGCAAACCAAGTATGCCTCTTTGATTGAGGTATATGATGAGCTGAAGAGTAGGCTAGACTTGGTGGGTGATTGCAAAGAGTGTCCCTCCCTAAAGGTAGAGCTGGAGGAAGTGAAGGCTAGGCCTTCTTTGCTGGGTGCGTGCAAGCTTTGTCCTAGCTTGCGAACTGAGTTGGCAGGAGTTAATGTCAAGCTTGCTGAAGCCTTGAAGGACAGCTCAGTTAGCACCTTGTCCGCTCCATGTGAACGATGCGTGGGAATGGAGCTTGAGATTTCCAACTGTCGGCATGACAGGATGCAAACCGAGGAGGAAAACACATACCTTCGGTCCATCCTAAGTTGGGTGTCATGTAGTGAGCCGTAGTTGGGCATGATGATCAGTCAGTTCAAGAGGGGAACTGATTGCTCGAGAGTAGGCTTTACTTCAGGTGGGAAGGGCACTAGTACCTTTGGTAAGATCGGTGAGTTTAGCGGAGTGAACCCGAGTGAGAAACCATCCGCTATCCCTAAGCTTACCAAGATCACCCCACCTGAGCCTCCTAAGCCTATCACCAAGGATGGCATCCTTGATGAACCTCCCAAGGCTCCACCTCACAAGCAAGTGTGGGTCCCAAAACCTAACCATCTTAGGAACACACTTGACACCCTTCCTGACGTCTCTAGTGATCCCCTTCCGAAGGGCAAGCAGCCAGCCAGAGTGAACAACCCTCGCAACATTAGGAACCAACAACCCAAGAGAGTGGTCAGGTTTGAGTGCGAGTATTGTCACCGTGAGGGTCACCTAGCTGAGTTTTGCTTTCGGAGGAAGAGAGACGCTAGGAAGGAGTTGGAGCTGAACAACCAGGCCAGGCACCACCCTCTCCATGGTGTGCAAGGTCGGGGAGTTCAGAGGCAGGGCGCTAGACCTGGAGGAGCACCCCCTCAGGTTGCTAGGCCCCAGGCAGCTAGACCACAGGGTGGTGGACGCGCCCGTCGCGGTTCCGGTCGTTCTCTATACGATCGTGAGCCGAGTGTAAGGGGTTTTGCTGCTCAGTCCCATAGCGGACCACCTATTCAGTATGGTGGTGATCGCTTTGCTCAGATGGGACAGGTAGGTCAGTTTAGAGATTTTCCGTTCTATAGTGGACCACCCTTTCAGGTTGGTGGTGATCGCTATCCACCCATGGGACGAGGACAGTTTGGTGTTTCTGCTAACACTTTTTTTAGGCCTATGACACAGCACTGGTATCCTTCTCAGTATACTAACCCCAGTGTTGTGCCATATGCTCACTTCCTGCCTTTCTATTGATGCAGGAACATCGGTTGGAGAACATGTGGCTCATGGATTCCGGGTGTTCACGCCACATGACCGGAAAGAAGGAATGGTTCTCCAGCCTTAGCCCCGTGATGCACAAGGAGTACATCACTTTCGGGGATAATAGTAGAGGTAAGGTTGTTTCTCAAGGAGCTATTCAGCTCAATGAGAACTTTGTCCTGAAGAATGTTGCCTTGGTTTCTAATTTGCATTTCAATTTGCTTTCTGTTTCACAACTTCTTGAGGATGATTGTGAAGTGCACTTTAAGAAGGGTTTGAGTCATGTTTTAGACCCTCGGGGAGATCTTGTTTGTCAGATCGTCCCTTTTGGCCGTGTTTTCAGAGCTGACTTTTCTCAGTCCTTCGGCTCTGCTAGGTGTTTGATGGCTGGTTCTTCTTCTGATTTGTGGAAGTGGCATAGGAGGCTCGGTCACTTGAGTTTTGACTTGCTTGCAAGGCTTAGCTCACTTGGCCTAATCCAAGGATTGCCCAAGCTTAAGTTTCAGAAGGACCTTGTTTGCCATCCTTGTCGTCACGGGAAGATGGTTGCTGCTTCTCGCCCACCTGTTACTCAGGTGATGACAAAGCGACCCGGCGAGCTTTTTCACATGGACACAGTTGGTCCAGCTCGGGTTTGCTCAGCGGGTGGGAAGTGGTACGTTCTAGTGATCGTTGATGATTTTTCGAGATATTCTTGGGTATTTTTCATGGAGGGTAAGGATGAAGCATTTTCTTTTGCTCGTGACTTAATCTTGAAGTTGAAAACTGAGTTTCCCTCTGATACCATTAGAGCTATTCGTAGCGATAATGGTACTGAGTTTGATAACTCTCAGTTTGACTCTTTCTGTTCTTCTAATGGAATCGAGCATCAGTTCTCTTCTCCTTATGTCCCTCAGCAGAACGGTGTTGTTGAGCGCAAGAACCGGACCCTTGTTGAGATGGCCAGGACGATGCTCGATGAGCATAGGACTCCTAGGCGTTTTTGGGCTGAGGCAATCAACACCGCTTGCCATGTTTCAAATCACATCTTTCTTCGTGCTTTAATGAAAAAGACTTCTTATGAGTTGCATTTTGGACGAGTACCCAAGGTGTCTGATTTTCGGGTGTTTGGGTGTAAGTGCTTTATCCTGAAGCAAGACAATTTGGATAAATTTAAATCTCGCTCTGCTGATGGGGTGTTTCTTGGTTATGCCTCTTATTCACGTGCTTATCGAGTTCTTAACCTTGAAACTAACCGGATAGTGGAGACCTGCGAGGTCACATTCGATGAAACTATGCCTTGTGTTTCTTCTGCTTTTGAGGTTGCAGAAGAACAGGAGATGGGAGAGACCATCTTTGTGGAGGAGGAGCAGGAGAATGCCGATTGGGGTGATCCCGAGCCAACTCCACTGGCTGCCCCCATCGACCCTGCGACGTCTACTTCAGCTCGAGGACCAGATCCCACTACGTCTTCTTCTTGGGGTCCTCTAGAGCCACCTCTCCAGCGAGCACCCGCTGCACCTGAGGGAGTGACAGCATCTGGCGAGGGGGAGGCGACTTGGGCGAGGCAAGCGCCCCGAAGCGTTCAGCAAGTTCACCCCCCGCGACAAATGATCGACGGCATCGACCAGCGAGTCACGCAGTCGCGAGCGTATGAAATCTCCCACTTTGCTCATTCTGCTTTCGTTGCGTCTTTTGAGCCCAAAGATGTTGGACACGCACTTTCTGATTCTAACTGGGTAAATGCCATGCATGAGGAGCTGGAAAACTTTGAGCGAAACAAAGTCTGGACCTTAGTTCCACCTCCACCACAATGCCACCCCATAGGTACCAAATGGGTTTTCAAAAACAAAGAGGGTGAGGATGGGATGGTAGTGAGGAACAAGGCTAGGCTAGTAGCCCAGGGTTTCTGCCAGAAAGAGGGTATAGACTATGATGAAACCTTTGCCCCTGTAGCCCGTTTAGAAGCCATAAGAATCCTTCTAGCCTTTGCTGCTTTGAAGGGTTTTAAGCTTTACCAGATGGATGTCAAGAGTGCCTTCTTGAATGGGTATATAGAGGAAAAGGTTTATGTTAGGCAACCCCCTGGCTTTGAGGATCCCAAGTTTCCAAACCATGTTTATAAACTTTCAAAAGCGTTGTATGGTTTGAAACAAGCCCCGAGAGCGTGGTATGATCGTTTGAAAAACTTTTTACTCTCCAAGGGTTTCAAAATGGGACGGGTTGATAGAACTTTGTTTCTCCTCAAGCAAGGCAACGATACCCTGTTAGTCCAGATTTACGTGGATGACATCATCTTTGGTGGCTCTTCTCATGCTCTTGTTGCAAAGTTTTCAGATACTATGAGCAGGGAGTTCGAGATGAGTATGATGGGCGAGTTGACTTTCTTCCTCGGGTTGCAAATCAAGCAAACCCGAGATGGGACATTTGTGCATCAAGGCAAATACATGAAGGACATCCTGAAGAAGTTCGACATGGGCGAGGCCAAGCCTCTTACGATGCCCATGCCGACGACTGCGGCGATGGACGTGGACCAGGACGGAGAGCCGGTTGACCAGAAGGAGTATAGAAGCATGATTGGCTCACTTCTGTACCTGACGGCGACGAGGCCGGATATACAGTTTTCTGTGTGTCTGTGCGCTCGTTTTCAGGCGTCCCCTCGGACATCCCACAAGCAAGCAGTCAAGCGCATCATGAGGTACCTCCAATACACTCCTGTGTTCGGACTTTGGTACTCTTCTTCTTCGACTCTTTCGCTCTGTGGTTATTCCGATGTGGATTTTGCCGGCTGTCGGCTTGAGCGCAAGTCTACTTCTGGGACTTGTCAGTTTCTTGGCTCTTCTTTGGTTTCGTAGTCTTCTCGCAAACAGTCGAATGTAGCCCAATCTACTACAGAAGCCGAGTATGTTGCCGCTGCTTCTTGTGCTTCGCAGCTTTTATGGAAGGTTGCTACATTGCGTGATTTTGTTCTAGATTTTAGTCGGGTCCCTTTGCTCTGCGACAGCACTTCTGCCATTAGTGTAGCAAAGAACCCTGTTCTTCACTCCAAGACCAAACACATCGATGTTGTGGCAGAACCTCCCGGTAATGTGACCCACCTACACACGTCATCGTCTTCCGGAGCCCTAATGACTGTGCACATGTACCACATCACTGGAAAGATCTATCGGGTGTCCCCGAGAGAACCCCGAATTATCCACGAACCACAAGATCATCATCATGAAGGTCGGAATAATTACAACATTACAACAGTTGATACAAAATACCATCGGAGTGCGGAAGAAAGATAAATAACTTTACAAAACCATGAATAAGTTACTTTTTACATAAACGTAACTGGTATTGCGGAAGTAGAATAGTATGACGGAACCACACTTAGGTGGAGTACCTAAGTTGGAGAAGAAGAACAACCAGATCACATCAAGCCCACTGACATGATCATTATCAACATCACCTATTAGAAACCTGCAACAGGGGTTATGTGACACCCCAATTTTAAGAACAAAATTGGAGCACAATATATGTATGCCAGGATCAATTTTCAAACATATATCCACATCATAGTAAATATCAAAACAATGCTTTATTAATATATCGAACATTATTAAAAAAAATGACCCTCGGGTCCAAAAGAAAAGGTAGAGACTCTCAGTCTAACTCTAATGTAGACTCGCGGAAACTGGACGCCATCTCCACAGGAAGGTCGACCGGGGGCTGCGCCATCCTAGTACAAGTCGCCTGGGTCGTATCCACCGTCTTCTGGGTACAAGTTGTCGGGGTCGTATCCGCCGTCTTCTGGGTACTCCTGCTCTGCGTCGTAGACTCCAATGTCTGGGTGGGGTAGCAGGGGGTTCAAAGAGGAAGGGTGAGTACATCGAAATGTACTCCGCAAGTGTAGGAAATATATGCTTATGAGGCTATTAACAAAGGTAGGCTGACTCTGTTTGACTCAAGCGCCTAAAGCAACACATCCTATTAAATCCTATTTCCTATGCACCTATTTACTAGGTTATAACCACAGTCTCCATATGTAACAGTAACCACACTCGGAGTCGCACCGAGCAAACCACACTCGGAGTCCACCAAGCAACCACACTTGGAGTCACACCAAGCAAAACCCACACCTGAAGTCCATCAGGCAAACCACACCTGAAGTCCATCAGATGACCTGAACTAGGCCGTTACAAGGAGTCCTATGTGTATTAGTTCCATACGTCACGACATAGAAAGCTACCTTCCGTAATAACACCAGGTCTGCGCCCGAGCCTGGGAGTCACTCCCGTACCAAGCAGTAACCCGCGTAGAAGAAGCCTCTGTACCCATGTCATATGGGACTAATAACCACATAAGACTTCTCTAACGAACTAGAACAAAACCACCAGCTAATCTCGAAGAAGTCCAAGCCCGCTCGTGACCGTGAGCACGGCTGATATATCAGTTTTAATACTCTGCAGAGTTCGCACATCTTTACCCATGAGTCATGCGTTCCCCATCACGCTAAACACTGCCAAGGTGCACAGCGGGGTCGCACTACAAGGCCTTTACAAAGCCGCCTCCAAGTCCGTTCCACACGTACCTCTAAGGTTTCACCCCGTACAAAGGTCTACGACCCCCAGGGCCCCCTCGTGAGCCACTAAAACAAACCCCGTGTGAACCCTCAACTTGGAGGAAACTAATTAATTAGCCAGTCCCAGAGCCATATAGGCCTCATGGTTTGCGCTGTTTTGCCGGGTTACAGGCTTCAAGAACCGGGTCCTAGGGATCCAGGCAGGATAAATCTAGCACAAGCCCAGAACCAAAACCAAAAGCAGCTGACGAGTCCCACGGCACAAAAACCACCACACGGTCCATCCTGCCGGATTTACCTACTCACCATACTACTCATTACCAGACCACATGTTCAATAGGATCATTAATCAAGACTAATTATTAACCATCCCAACCCAAGACAGCAAGGCTAAGCATGACTTCTACTTAATCCATCCCAAACCAGGTGTCAAGGAAAATATAATCAAATGCTAGTAAACCATATCATGGGATTCAATATTAAGACACTGCATGCAACTACTGGATCTAACTACTCTAACTCAAAATAAAATAAATATGGGAGCAAGATGTTCAAGGACACTTGCCTTCGGGCTGGGTCGGATCGACGGAGGCGAAGGCTGGATCCTGAAGTTCCGCGTAGCTCGCACTCGCTGAATCAAACATCAAACATGGCCCAGACAAAGCAATATAAATAACAGTACATCAACAGTAGTAAAAAGGAACGTAAACAGATCTACTGCGTAGGGCTTGACGAGACGAATCTAACGCGAGTTGAACGGGTCAAATCGGAGTTAAAACGCAAAAGTTATGAGCATTTGAAGTTGGATGGCAATTCTGTAAATAAACTGAGTTCATTTTCGTAATTTAAATAAATCAAAACTGAAAAGAAAATGGCACCGGACTGGGCGTCAATTCGGATAAACTGCAGGAGCTAGGACACAATTTCTCCGAGACTCAGCGCACAGGGTAAATGGACTGCGGGTTAATTCCGTGAGAGAAGAGGGACCTTTGTGCAAAAGAGGCCGGAGCCGTCGGCGCGTGTAGGCTCTGGTGCCACATGTCGCAGAGGGGTTGGCTCGGTTCATGGCTGTGCTGTGGACGGGAGCGTGAAGAGGCGGTGGACAGCGTCCACCGGTCGATGCACCGAGTCTATACCCCTTCGGGGTATAGTCTAATCTGAGCCGCTCGCTCAGATCTGACGGGCAGGGAGGGAGAGGGGGAGCGTGCGGCGGCCTGAGCCAGAGAGGACGCGGTGGCGCCATGGCTCCGCCCGGGGAAGGCTCGCCGGAGATCTCGGTACAGGGGCTAGGGTGTGGTAGAGACCGCGAAAAGTAGGGGAAACGGGTGCGGAGCTTACAGCAGGCTCGAAGATGGAGTCGGGGACGCCGATTGGTGCCCGTCGAAGGTGGACGTCGTGGTGGCCGAGCGGCTACTCTGATGAGGTCAAAGACGTGGCCTCTCTAGGCATGGAATGAAGGCACGAAGGGGTTGGGTGGACGCGGTGTGCCCTTGCGGTGCCAATGGAGGAGTCGAGGAGGACTTTTGGGATGTGGTTGTGGAGATCTACGAGCTCCGACCGGGTCCATCCATGGTGGCCGCGGCTAGGGTTGCGGGTGTCTCCGTGCTTGGGTGTCGGTGAAGACGGCTCGATGATGGGGAAAACGGAAGGGGACTGCGGCGGCGCTCCCTATTATGAGGGCCAGGGGGACTTGGGATAGGCACGGGCGCCAGGAAGAAGCGGGCGGCGGTGGCAACGATCTCCGGAGAATTCAGACGGAGGTTGGGGACGAGCCTGACAGGTGGGGCCCACCTGTCAGCGAGAGCGAGGGAACGCGGGCGGGGTGTGCGTGGCGGCTGCTCGGGCCGGAGGGGAAGACGGCTCGCGCGTGAGTTGGGGGAAAAAGCGTTGGGCGAGGAGGTGGGCCGGCGCTGAGGAGAGGAGAGCGGGCCGGCGCTGAGGAGAGGAGGCCATTGGCTGGGCCCGGAAGTGAGGGACGTGGCCGGCTGGGCCAAAACAAGGAGAAGGTGGAAAGGAGGGTTTAGCCCTTTGCCTAATCTTTTCTTTTTTTTTTCTTTCCTCTTTCCAAATTCATTTTGGAATCAAATTTAAATCCATTTCAAAATCAAAACAGTTTGAAAACTTTAGAAAATATTTTTCCTAGATTTTAGAAATAAAATTTGAGTTTGATTTCACAAAACTTTTATAAATCTTTTTGTCGATTTTCTAAATAGAGTAAATTCGATTCGCCCTATACGGGTTTAACAAAATTCTTTTTCACTCAATAAAAATTATGCAACAGCATGAATGCAACAAACATCTGGCTAGATTTTTTTTCCTCCATCTAGGATTTTGGCCATTTTCTGATTAAATTCTAATTAATTTTAATTATCTGAAAATCGGGGTGTTACAAACTTACCCCCTTAACTGGAATCTCGTCCCGAGATTCGGGGAGGCTACAGTCAATACAAAGAAGCAAATCAAACAAGAGCACCAGCACATGTCAATCAACGTGCTTCGAGTTCAACAATTTATGGTGGGCGTCCTACTATTGGAGGACCTACTTTGAAACAGAGTTTGAATTTTCAGTAGAGAAAGGGGTCTACAGAAGTGGGAAAAGAGATGGGGCTTTTAAAAATAGTTTTGTAAATTCGACGACTGACTAGGGTAGCGTCCTACGGTCAACACGGCTCTGATACGACTCTGTGACACCCCAATTTTAAGAACAAAATTGGAGCACAATATATGTATGCCAGGATCAATTTTCATACATATATCCACATCATAGTAAATATCAAAACAATGCTTTATTAATATATCGAACATTATTAAAAAAAATGACCCTCGGGTCCAAAAGAAAAGGTAGAGACTCTCAGTCTAACTCTAATGTAGACTCGCGGAAACTGGACGCCATCTCCACAGGAAGGAAGACCGGGGGCTGCGCCATCCTAGTACAAGTCGCCTGGGTCGTATCCACCGTCTTCTGGGTACAAGTTGTCGGGGTCGTATCCGCCGTCTTCTGGGTACTCCTGCTCTGCGTCGTAGACTCCAATGTCTGGGTGGGGTAGCAGGGGGTTCAAAGAGGAAGGGTGAGTACATCGAAATGTACTCCGCAAGTGTAGGAAATATATGCTTATGAGGCTATTAACAAAGGTAGGCTGACTCTGTTTGACTCAAGCGCCTAAAGCAACACATCCTATTAAATCCTATTTCCTATGCACCTATTTACTAGGTTATAACCACAGTCTCCATATGTAACAGTAACCACACTCGGAGTCGCACCGAGCAAACCACACTCGGAGTCCACCAAGCAACCACACTTGGAGTCACACCAAGCAAAACCCACACCTGAAGTCCATCAGGCAAACCACACCTGAAGTCCATCAGATGACCCGAACTAGGCCGTTACAAGGAGTCCTATGTGTATTAGTTCCATACGTCACGACATAGAAAGCTACCTTCCGTAATAACACCAGGTCTGCGCCCGAGCCTGGGAGTCACTCCCGTACCAAGCAGTAACCCGCGTAGAAGAAGCCTCTGTACCCATGTCATATGGGACTAATAACCACATAAGGCTTCTCTAACGAACTAGAACAAAACCACCAGCTAATCTCGAAGAAGTCCAAGCCCGCTCGTGACCGTGAGCACGGCTGATATATCAGTTTTAATACTCTGCAGAGTTCGCACATCTTTACCCATGAGTCATGCGTTCCCCATCACGCTAAACATTGCCAAGGTGCACAGCGGGGTCGCACTACAAGGCCTTTACAAAGCCGCCTCCAAGTCCGTTCCACACGTACCTCTAAGGTTTCACCCCGTACAAAGGTCTACGACCCCTAGGGCCCCCTCGTGAGCCACTAAAACAAACCCCGTGTGAACCCTCAACTTGGAGGAAACTAATTAATTAGCCAGTCCTAGAGCCATATAGGCCTCATGGTTTGCGCTGTTTTGCCGGGTTACAGGCTTCAAGAACCGGGTCCTAGGGATCCAGGCAGGATAAATCTAGCACAAGCCCAGAACCAAAACCAAAAGCAGCTGCCGAGTCCCACGGCACAAAAACCACCACACGGTCCATCCTGCCGGATTTACCTACTAACCATACTATTCATTACCAGACCACATGTTCAATAGGATCATTAATCAAGATTAATTATTAACCATCCTAACCCAAGACAGCAAGGCTAAGCATGACTTCTACCTAATCCATCCCAAACCAGGTGTCAAGGAAAATATAATCAAATGCTAGTAAACCATATCATGGGATTCAATATTAAGACACTGCATGCAACTACTGGATCTAACTACTCTAACTCAAAATAAAAAAAATACGGGAGCAAGATGTTCAAGGACACTTGCCTTCGGGCTGGGTCGGATCGACGGAGGCGAAGGTTGGATCCTGAAGTTCCGCGTAGCTCGCACTCGCTGAATCAAACATCAAACATGGCCCAGACAAAGCAATATAAATAACAGTACATCAACAGTAGTAAAAAGGAACGTAAACAGATCTACTGCATAGGGCTTGACGAGACGAATCTAACGCGAGTTGAACGGGTCAAATCGGAGTTAAAACGCAAAAGTTATGAGCATTTGAAGTTGGATGGCAATTCTGTAAATAAACTGAGTTCATTTTCGTAATTTAAATAAATCAAAACTGAAAAGAAAATGGCACCGGACTGGGCGTCAATTCGGATAAACTGCAGGAGCTAGGACACAATTTCTCCGAGACTCAGCGCACAGGGTAAATGGACTGCGGGTTAATTCCGTGAGAGAAGAGGGACCTTTGTGCAAAAGAGGCCGGAGCCGTCGGCGCGTGTAGGCTCTGGTGCCACATGTCGCAGAGGGGTTGGCTCGGTTCATGGCTGTGTTGTGGACGGGAGCGTGAAGAGGCGGTGGACAGCGTCCACCGGTCGATGCACCGAGTCTATACCCCTTCGGGGTATAGTCTAATCTGAGCCGCTCGCTCAGATCTGACGGACAGGGAGGGAGAGGGGGAGCGTGCGGCGGCCTGAGCCAGAGAGGACGCGGTGGCGCCATGGCTCCACCCGGGGAAGGCTCGCCGGAGATCTCGGTACAGGGGCTAGGGTGTGGTAGAGACCGCGAAAAGTAGGGGAAACGGGTGCGGAGCTTACAGCAGGCTCGAAGATGGAGTCGGGGATGCCGATTGGTGCCCGTCGAAGGTGGACGTCGTGGTGGCCGAGCGGCTACTCTAATGAGGTCAAAGACGTGGCCTCTCTGGGCATGGAATGAAGGCACGAAGGGGTTGGGTGGACGTGGTGTGCCCTTGCGGTGCCAATGGAGGAGTCGAGGAGGACTTTTGGGATGTGGTTGTGGAGATCTACGAGCTCCGACCGGGTCCATCCATGGTGGCCGCGGCTAGGGTTGCGGGTGTCTCCGTGCTTGGGTGTCGGTGAAGACGGCTCGATGATGGGGAAAACGGAAGGGGACTGCGGCGGCGCTCCCTATTATGAGGGCCAGGGGGACTTGGGATAGGCACGGGCGCCAGGAAGAAGCGGGCGGCGGTGGCAACGATCTCCGGAGAATTCGGATGGAGGTTGGGGACGAGCCTGACAGGTGGGGCCCACCTGTCAGCGAGAGCGAGGGAACGCGGGCGGGCTGTGCGTGGCGGCTGCTCGGGCCGGAGGGGAAGACGGCTCGCGCGTGAGTTGGGGGAAAAAGCGTTGGGCGAGGAGGTGGGCCGGCGCAGAGGAGAGGAGAGCGGGCCGGCGCTGAGGAGAGGAGGCCATTGGCTGGGCCCGGAAGTGAGGGACGTGGCCGGCTGGGCCAAAACAAGGAGAAGGGGGAAAGGAGGGTTTAGCCCTTTGCCTAATCTTTTCTTTTTTTTCTTTTCTCTTTCCAAATTCATTTTGTTATCAAATTTAAATCCATTTCAAAATCAAAACAGTTTGAAAACTTTAGAAAATATTTTTCCTAGATTTTAGAAATAAAATTTGAGTTTGATTTCGCAAAACTTTTATAAATCTTTTTGTCGATTTTCTAAATAGACTAAATTCGATTCGCCCTATACGGGTTTAACAAAATTCTTTTTCACTCAATAAAAATTATGCAATAGCATGAATGCAACAAACATCTGGCTAGATTTTTTTTCCTCCATCTAGGATTTTGGCCATTTTCTGATTAAATTCTAATTAATTTTAATTATCTGAAAATCGGGGTGTTACAGGTTAACAAACCCTGAGTACGGTCGATACTCAGCAAGACTTACCCGTCAACAGAAAAGACTTCAGGGTCATGCTGGTTTTGGTAGGCTCAACAGTATTTTTCATTTGCATAAAAGCTTACTAATAGTAAAGCCTATTTTCAAGTTTTAACTCAAGATTAAACTTCATAACTATCCAAAGATTCTCAAACTTTTATAATCATACCACATCTTTCGTTCTCATTTCATAAAGATTCCATTCATTACTACGATGCGGGTCAGTGGATTGAGGCTCCATATCCGAGGAAACATGGCGATTCGAATCGATTAAACCCAGCTGGGGATTCAGTACCACACGAGATATGTAGAACTTAATCTTGCATATATCAACCCTATCTATAGATCCTCCCATACAAGAACGGGTTTGCGCCACCCGAGAGTACAGTACACCTCGAACCCGACTATCTCATAGCCCCGAGGGTACACGCTACTCCCGCCATCTTTCCACTCCCAGTGCGCGATTAGCCATTCTCAAGAATCGGAATAGCTATAGACGAGGCTTACCACCGCATGTGGGCTGTACTCAAAGGTCTCAATCACAGCAGGCCAACAACGATAAGGTCCTATGTTGAGTAACCTTACAACAAGACTCCATTCTTGATGTAAGTTACTTTCATTATCATGTTATCTCAAGATTCATAATTTCCATAACATAGCAACCATTTTTAAAAGCACCTACTATAATGAAGTAGTAAGCATGGCTAAGCATTTCTAGCATTTTCATAAAGTAGGTAGCCAGGTATAATATATCGATAACAAGGTTGATCATGCATCAACAGGTTTAAAGCATTTATTTGAAAAACCTTAAATGCATCAGGTTATCGAAAGTAAGTGTAATTATAAATCCAAGGAAATGGTTAAATGAACCGGGCTTGCCTTCGTTGCAGGGAAGATAAGATCTAAGAATGATCCACAAAGGTTAGTTCCTTCATCTAGAAGTTAAGTCTTCTCGACGAAGCTTGTCCAACAAGGGTCACCTTCCGAGGCTTGTTCGACGAGGGTGATCATCAAAGCTTGATCAACACGACTCAAACACTCTCGGACACTACAGGTAGATAAATGATGGATGCTTTAGCATGATGCTATGGAATGCATGCTAAGGTGCAGAGCAATTCAAATGCATAACAGAAGGTAACACAACATAAGGAAGATCGAGTACAACTTTCCTTCGCGGTAAAGTTGCAAACCAACAAACCAACTTGTAACTTACCACTACGGTTTCTAGCTTAACAAACAACTATCACCAAACACCTTTAGGTGGGTTAACTAAGATGACTAAGGTTTATTAAAACATCACTCAAGCCATAGGAACACAAGATGAGAGGTGTCCCATGGTCTTCAAACAATAATCCAAAGTCACACAAGATATAAACACTGTTGTCCACACTTCGGACAGATTACATGTTCTATACTAATCAAGCCATAACTAGAGCTACCAAGATTCAAAAGGGATGATCCTAGACAATTTGGAAAGCTTACCAAATTGTCCACAAACTGGTTATTATCACCTAGGGTTGGTTCTATAGGCAACTAGGTCAAACAGTTGGGACAAACATCTCTGTCCAGAGTTAGGACAGATTTGTTGACCCAACTTCCAACAACCATAACTGGAGCTATGGGTCACCAAAAGTAGTGATCCTTAACAAACTAGAAAGCTTACAAAGTTTACTAAAACTTTTCTATTATGTCCATCAGGTGATTTTTAACCTAAAAGGCTCAAACAGCTCAAAACCTCAGATCTGTCCAAAAGGTAGCGCAGATCTGACTTGCTGTCTCATAAAAACCATAACTCCTAATATAACAGGCCTAAAATCATGAAATTTTAGGACAAGCTAGATACAGAAGTTAACTACAACTTTTGTATACAACTTATTTACAGAAAACATAAACTTAATTACGAAAACAGTCCATTACCGAGGATTGATCCAGCAACTATACTAACAAAATGCATTTAAACTTAACGACATGATTTAATCTATAACATGCCACCCATGATCAAATAAAAACAAGAAACATAACCAGCAAACAATAGATTACCAAAGATACAAGATTAGTCATAACTTTTATAAACACTTAATTACCTAATTATTCAAATAAAACTCACCATTTCTTTATAAACTTAAACATAGGAGAAGGACTTATATTTAACTTTGTCAAATTGAGCCCAAACTTTTAGAGATGATAACTTATAGAAAATGACAGTACCAAAATAAATATCACAATTTTTGGACAAACATATAAACCTGTAAAATTAAATCAAACTATAAACACTTAAATAATTAAATAAAGCAAAGAAATAAGAATAAAATTTATTTTCTCCAACAGAGCTCAAAATTTTTGTGAAGATACATTTTCAGCTCAAAACAGTGACAAAAATAGATTCGTGATTTTTGGACATTTAAATCAGCCTACAAAAATCATTAAAGATCATTTATTAATAAAAAGACCTATTTAAAACACTTTCGAAATTTGTTCAAAACTCAAGTTTCATATCTTTCATAAATATTAGACATCTTGAGAAAGCTACACAAAAATTTTCACAATTTTTGGAGCTTCCTACAAAAAGATATCAAAAAGACAAAACACAACACTAATTCTTTAACTCAGAAAAAGAAAAACTCTTCTTAACCCTTACTGGGCTCGGCCCAGATTCAGCCCACGGCAGCTGATACCCGAGCCTCAGGCCTCAGCCTCAGCTCTCCTTCTCCGACTCGCCCGAGACCAGCGCCCGGTCAGCCTCGACTCCTTCTCCGCCTCGCGCCGAGGCTGGCAGCCGAAAGCTTCGACTTAACACGCGCCCACGTTGACCGACCTCCTACCTCATCGCCGGCGAGGTCTCCGGCGACGGCGAGGCCTTCAACGTCCTCGCCTTGATCTCGCGCATCGATTCCACCCTTTTCCCGGCCTCGCACTCACTCGACTCCGAGCGGACGACGGCCATGGCAGCTCGGCCATACCGAGCACGGCGGCGACACGGCGCTCCGGCTGCTAGGGCTCGGTAGCGACCTAGCCGAGGGTGGCATCGCACTTGGGCACTTACTGCGACTGTGATGTGCACCTAAACTTGCTCAGAGACGGCTCCAAGCAACCCGGTCCATGCTGACGTTCATTGCGGCGCTTGCGCCGACGGCAAGCCACGCGGACCGATCACGGTGGCCCGGTAGAGACCAAACTAGGAAGCGCAACACACCGAGGAGCTCATGACGACTACGGTGCTCACCTTGCCATGCTTCGAGGAGCACTAGACCAAGGTTGGCGACGGCGGCGGCGATGGCGAAGCTTGCACCGGCGACAACCGTCGCGGACTGGTCAAGCCCGAACGGTAGAGACCTCAGGAGCGAGCCGATCATGATCAGTGAAGCAAGGCGGAGCTATTGGCGCGTCTGGTTTGGCCGGAGACGCTCCGAGCTAGGCTGGCCATGGCGGAGCTGTTTGCGGCGGCCGGCTACCGGTGTTGGGGAAAAAGGTGGTGGCTATGGTGACTGGGAGCACTAGAGCTTGCTCTGACTAGCTCAGGAGAAGCGCAAGAGAAGGGCGGAGAGGATTGGGAGATGGAGGACATAGGGATGCAGCGGCGACGACGAATTTAACCGGCGGAGGTGGCTCGGCCTCGGCTGGAAAACAGGGCAAGCGAGAGAGAGTCGCGAAGTGCAGCGGCTGCTGCGTGGCTGGCTCTGGCGAGGCGCGGGGTTGAGCTCCACGTTGCGGACAGCACAACAAGCAAGCAGCTGCGTGGAGATGGTCGTGGCGTGCGGGCAGACGGCGGCGGTGCGGCGGTGCGAGGTGCAGAGCACCTGCTCTGATCTTTCCCTCTCTCTCAGATTACTGTAGCGCCCAGATTTTTCCCTTTTTGAAAAATCTCCAGATTTTTGTACTGCACTACAAAAACTCCAAAAACAAAAGATGCTCCAAATTTTGTGCTTTACAAACTTTCTTTAAGAACCAAAGTCAAATTCTGCATG
Organism: Coix lacryma-jobi var. lacryma-jobi; assembly: GCA_009763385.1. Classification (NCBI taxonomy): domain Eukaryota; kingdom Viridiplantae; phylum Streptophyta; class Magnoliopsida; order Poales; family Poaceae; genus Coix; species Coix lacryma-jobi. Next base: position 278,139 of record VDCT01001198.1, on the reverse strand, counting down.
GATTTTGAAATGGAGTTCAAATTCAAATTTGGACCAAACTGAATTTCAAAATTACTTTTGAATTTTCTGAACAACTTCAAATTTTGCCAATATAAAAGTTGTTCCTTATAAAATTATCTACAACTTTGTTTTTGGTCATATATCCAAATTGTGCTTAATTTTGAAACTACACAAAAGGGGATAAAACTAGGTTTGGAAATTGATTTCCAATTTGAAACCAAATCAAACTTGTTTTCCAAATTACTTCAGATTTTCTTTAGTAACTTGAAAATCTATCTTAATAAAAGTTGTTTCTTTTAATCCTCTCTACAACTTTGATTAAAAGACCAAAGTCTAATTCTTTTTAGTTTTTGAAATCTAGTTTAGGGGTCAAATTCAAAGTTTGAAAGATTCCAGATTTATTCAAAATTTTGTACAGAAACTTTAAAAACTTTGAATACCAAAATTGTACCTCTCAACAAGACCTACAACTTTGCTTTTGAAATTACTTTGAAATTTAACTTACTTTTTGACTTATAGAAAAGGGAATAAAAGGGACATTCAAAACTAGGGTTACTTTTCACTTCATTTCATGTGATACAACATATTCAAGCAAATCCAACATGGAAAGCATCACACAAGATCATGCAACACTCATATTAAAGCATGTAAAGAATCACAATTAAACTTAAAACATGAAATGCTTTATGCCATGATGCCAGATGATTACGCATACTAAACAACTTAATTAGGGTTTTAATTATTGCTTAACACCAGGGGTGTTACAGATGTTCGCTTTCACTTTCTTCGTGATCACTATGAGAAAGGCGACATTGATCTTAGGCATGTAGACACACATAACCAGGTTGCGGATATTTTTACCAAGCCTTTGGATCTCTCAACTTTTGCTAGGTTGAGAGGTGAGCTTGGTGTGTGTTTCCCCTTTTAGATGGGGGAAACATTTTGCTTATAGTACTATAATCTGACTTTCTGATCCTTTTTGTTTTTGGGTCTTGAGTCTTTTTGTTTTTCTTTGGCTCCGATTCTGACTTCATCATGGATACATCTTTTATTTCAAGCTTCATGTCTATATTCCTTAGAATGAATTTATGCTCTATTTACTGTATGCTTCGATGATATATAATGATGCTTGTAGCTTAGGCTCTCTTTGATCACTGTTACATTTTGTGAGCTAAGCTATTTCTTTCAGAACGCTGAACATGTTGAATAAACTTAAAACTTGATTCTTGTTCACCATTGAGATTGGCAACTAGCATGTGTAGGATGTGTTGAGATCACTTGAGCTATTTCATATATGCTAGGTTGCCATGTCTCTAGTTCTGAGTCATTCACTTGCTTGGACTGTTCATAATCTGCTTAAAATGAACCAAGTTTTAGTGAATTGAAAAGATTGAGATGAGATTGCTTTGTCAGCACATCACGGTATCGAGACTGTTTCTCATGGCACCTTGAGTTAAACTTGAGCCGTGTAGTGTAAGACCGAAATCGATGCTTTAAGCTCCTGATTGCATATGCATAGGCTTAGCACGGTTGGAAAGTTAGGCAATGACAAGCTTTCAACCTCTCGCAATCACATGCTGAATTTGAACTTGTGTAAAAACCGCTGCAAATATCTCCGATAAAATCTAAAAACACAAGTTCTATGTTTCACTCTATAGCATGATGGTTTAACCTTGCTAGGGATAGTTCACCTTACATACATGTTTAGCACTTGTTTGACCTTCTGTCTATACATGCTTAGTGCTATTTTGATGGTGAACCCCCTTTTCTGAATGGCTTTAAACTGCTCACTGGGCTTATGCATTCATATCTTGTTTTCGGTGATCAGTTTGAGCCTTTGCTAGCACTTGTGTATGTTTCTATGTAGTCGGATCAGCACTCATTAGAGCATTCTTCCACTCTTTCGAGTATATACTTGAAGCTGCTAACATGCATTTTTTGACTCATGTGCATGTTCTTGACTCCGATAGGCATGACCTAGCTTAGTTTGCTCACTTGAGCTCCTTTTTCCCCTCTCTTTGGTTTGCAAATTGCCCCCAAGGGGGAGAATGTTTTCGAAGTTGAGATTTCGATTTTCTATGGTGACAATTTGCAACTTGTGCTTCACTTGTTGAGGGGGAGTTCTTTGAGTAAGGGGGAGTTTTTCTGCCTGTTTTGAGTTATAAGCTTCCAGCTAGTGGTGTTGAGCCCATTCTGCCTCTTCTTGAGGACTAGCTTGTTTCTGACTTGGTTGCGTCGAGCCGTTGCCCATGTCTTTGGGAACCAAGTTTTGTGCTCTGTTTTTGATCGAGTTTTGCTTCTTGATGAGATGTTGCTCCGATCTTTTGCTTGGTTGTGTCGAACCGTTGCCCATGTCTTTGGGGACCAAGCTTCGCTTATCTCGGATTGTTCTTCTTCGGCCTTTTCTCTGGCTTTTGAACTTTTCGAGTGAGTTTTTCCCTTTCTATCTAATTCTGCTTCCTTCTATTCTGGTTACGGACACTATGAGTTGACGATGCACTCATCAAGGGGGAGATTGAGAACACAAGGTTGATATGTGCCCTTGTGGTTCCCTTCCTGAGTGATGAGTGATCGATCAACGGGCAACATGTCTCTTGGCTGTGTTGATGTGCAGGTGCAGAGCTCGGGCAGTGGTCGAAGGTGAGGTGAAGGTCAAGTAGGGACGTGCCGTGCCGATGGACCGGGAGAGGTGAAGGGCGGACGTGGATCTTGGACCGACGGACCAGGAGACCTGAGGATCAGCTATGGTAGCTGGCACGTGGCGTTGACAAGCAAGAGTACATGGGATGTGCGGTGCATCGGCCGAGTCGGGAGGTTGCTCGGCGTGGAGGCTGGACATGCTCCGGCATCGGTGCTGGAACTCGGGGTGTGCGAACCACATCCCGTCTACGGCACAGAATCGGTAGCTGAGCCTCGAAAAGCTACCCTCGACGGTTTCCGAGTTTGGGCCTCAAAACTCGGGGTGGCCGGTTTCCGAGTTTGGGTCTCAAAACTCGGCAAGGACGGTTTCCAGGTTTGGGCCACAAAACCTGGGCGCACGGGTTTCTGAGTTTGGGCCACAAAACTCAGCCTGAGGACAGGTTTCCCGGTTTCGGCCTCAAAACCGGGGGAAGGCCCAGGTTTCCCGGTTTCGGCCTCAAAACCGGGGGGAGGTCCGCAAAAAGGACGGTCGACGTGTGGCGGCGTGGAGAGGCTGGCGCGGAGGCGAGGCTATCCACGAGGTAGGTGCGGCGGTCGATTGGGCAGCACGTGGCGACATCCTGAGGCTTGCGTCGAGGCGAAGCTAGGGATGAGGAAGGCGCGTGGCCGTCAGATCAACTATCAGCAGAGTTGGATTGGGATACCCCTAGGGTTGGCCGTTTCGCTCAAGTATCTAGAGGTAGTAAGGGGATTATTGTTTCAGGCTATAAATAAGAGAGGCACCCCTCCTCTCCCTCTATCCTTGCAGTCATTTGTTCCTGAGCTCTCTCTCTCTCTAGCCCTCGCTTAGGTTCTAATCATACCTCGCTGCAAGCGATCCGCAGAGACGGCAATCATACCTCTGTGTATTTGGATCTTTTGAGGAAACGAGACCGTATTCTCATTGTCTCCTCGTGTGGAGGAATTTAGGCTGAAATCGAATCGTGTTCTGTGTTCTTCACGTTTTGGTTTTTCATCTCCCGGAGATTTGCTTCGTTCTTCCTCTCCGCGAGATGATTTTTGATTCCACTTGAATCAATTTGTTCTTGGACGTGAGCCCCTTCTTTCTACCGAAGGGATTCTTCTCTAACCTCACGAATCCATAGATCGGGTTGATTTCGTGTTCGTTCTTCCTCTTTTCCCCTTTCCGGTGTTTCTCGGATTACTCTCGATTGACTTGGTTTGGTGCGATGATTTCTTAGGATTAGCACCCCAATACCTTGGGGAACACCAGGGAGAAGTTTGATCGAAGTCTCTTTTGATTTGGTGAAGTTTTGATTGATTTACCTTTTGACCCGAGTAGTTTTTCTGCTCTCTGTTCATCCGCGGACAGTCCGCGCCGCCAGCGGCGGACAGTCCGGGGATCGGGGTTGGCCAGGTCAGTCAGGCGCAGTCCCCTGACTGTTCACTGTCAAGTGAACGGCGGACAGTCCGTGGTACAAACCCGCAGACAGTCCGGGACCTGTCCAGCAGACCTGAAGAACAGTTCGGTTTCTGTGTTTTTGCCGGCGGACAGTCCGGCGCCTAGTCGCGGACAGTCCGGGACATAACGGCGGACAGTCCGGGACTCTGACCATGGACAGTCCGCGAATCTGCTGTTTGTTCAGTTTTGTTCCGCGTCTTTGGCAGTTGGCTTTGGGGTTTCTCCGGAGGTTCCGCTGTACCACTAGGACATCTCCTAGGGTATCCACCTACTCGTAGGTCGTGAACACTCCGGTCGTCTCGAGTCTTCGCTTTTGGGGTGACTTTCAGGGACAAGGGCTATACAATTCACGAGTTGAATTTGAAGCTCCCATTCACCCCCCCTCTGGTCGCTAATCCGGTCCTTCATATTGGAAGATACTCATGTCGGCCTATCTCCAGAGCATGGGCTCTTCTGTTTGGGAGATTTGCAACAGGGACGATTACGTTGTCTTGGCTGCTCGTGTCTCTGAGCTTCAGATCGATGAGCACGAAGCCAATAGCCGAGCTCGTAACGCCTTGTTCTCCTGTTTGAGCATGTCTGAGTTTGATCGCGTTTCTCACCTCCCCACGGCTCGTGAGATTTGGGCGACCCTCATGCGCTTCCATGAGGGAACCACTCAAGTCAAATCCCGTCTCTACGAGTCGCACAAGCGGGAGTATGAGAACTTTCGACATATGCTGGGCGAGAGCATAGAGAGTTTATTCGCTCGCTTTCAGGTCATTGTCAACAAGATGAGAGCGAACAAGGAGCTGTTGCCTTTCGACGATCATGAGAGGGCTTTGAAGCTTTTGCATACTCTCGATCGGTCAGTGTGGGACTCAAAGGTCCAGGCAATCATCGAATCGTCTAACTATGAGATCCTCACTTGCAACGAGCTCTTTACTAAGCTCAAGTCTAGTGAGATTGACGCCATGTCCAGGGCTTCTTATGAAAATCCTTCCGGCCCGACTATGACTTTGGTTTCTGGCTCTTCTGCTAACCCCTCTGGAGGATTTGCACTTTCTTCACTCTTTTCTGTCATAGAGGACCAGCTGGAGTCTTTGGGGGATGACGAGTTGGCATTGCTCGCCAACCGGTTCTCGCGGTTCCACAACAACCGCACGAACCGTCGTCGTGGAGGAGGACGCTCAGGATGCTTTGAGTGCGGCGACCCCGACCACTTCATCGCCAACTGTCCCAAGAAGAAGCACACATCTAGGAAGGGCAATCATGGGCACAAGTACGACTCCGGCAAGCGCAAGGAGAAGTACGTCCCCACGAGGCACAAGCGGAGGGGCGGCTTCGACAAGGAGTACATCAAGAAGAAGTACTTGGAGAAGGCCCAGGCTGAGCAGCGTGCGTTCTTCGCCACACTCAGCGATGTCGACGGCTCGGATGACGACTCCGCTTGCTCAAGCGATGATGAGTCTAGAAAGATGAAGAGGATCGAGGACAAGCTAAATAGTCTCTGCTTCTTCGCCGACGACGACGGCCTCTGCACCATGGCCCTTAGTGATGAGTTCGACAACAAGCTGGAGGACACCGCTCGTAACGACGACGATGACGACACCTCTCAGGTATCTCTCACCCACGACGAGCTTTCTGCTGAGGTCGAGAAGCTTACTGCCGCCTTGCTTAGTCAAGATAAGTTGCTTAGGCGTGCTGCTAAGAGCCCAAGGAGTTTAGGCAGAAGTGGGAGGACACGGTGAGGGAGCTTGAGTTCGCTAAGTCCACCGTGGTCATGGCTGAGGAGGCTGAGTGTGAGATGTGCACCAAGCACATGGCTGACCTTCTCACCTTGAGAGGTAAGTATGCTGCTTTGGGTGGAGAGGTGGATGAGCTCCGGGCTAGACCCCTGTTGTTGAGTGCGTGCAAGTCTTGTCTAGTCTTGCAAACCGAGTTGGCAGAGAAGGATGCCAAGATTGAGTCTCTTGAGAAGGCCAGCTCGGGTAGCACTTGTGTGACTAGGTGCGCTTTGTGTGAGGGTTTGGAGATGGAGATCGCTAATGTGAAGCATGACAAGATGCAAACCGAGGAGGAAAACACATACCTTCGGACCATCTTGTCATGGGTGTCTAGCGGTGAGCCACAGCTCGGGATGATGATCTCCCAATTCAAGCGAGCTGCTGGAGGTCCTGGTGTAGGTTTTGCTCCGGGCGTTGATGTTTCTGCTATTGGGAAGATTGGAGAGTCGAGTGGTTTGAACCCGAGTGAGAAGCCCAACTCCACCACTACTCCCAAACTTACCAAGCTTCCACCCAAAGAGCCTCTCAAGCCTAACACAAAGGACGGGGTTTTTGAAGAACCTCCACGAGCTCCATCCAAGAACCAGCAATGGGCTCCTAAACCCAATCACCTGAAAAACAAGCTGGACACAATGCCACCTATGCAGGAGGAGCATATGCCACAGAAGGGCAAAGTGATCCACACCCACAACCGTGTGTACCAACAACCCCCTTTGAGAGCGGTGAGGTACCATTGTGAGAACTGTGGGAGAGATGGACACTTGAGTGAGTTTTGCTTTCGGCGCAAGCGAGAGGCGCGCCGTGCTAGAGAAATGAACAATGCAGACATGTACCATCCTTTCCAAGATGTACATGCGCTGAATGTTCAGAGGCGTGCTGCAAGGCCCAGAGGTCCAGAACCTCAAGTTCCCAGGCCTAGGCAGCGGAGAGGACGTGCCCAGCGGGAGCCTGCAGTTGTAGGCTATGGACCCCGTGGCAGTGGCTTTGTTGTAGAGCGTTTTCCCCCACCGCGTTTTGATTATCGCGGTGAGCGCTCTTTCCCTAGCGGACCACGTTTTCCTTAGCGTGGTGATCACTTTCCCCGTAGGCGTGCTAGGAATGGTTTTTCTGCTAACCGTTCTTTTGAGCAGCCGGCCCAACACTGGTATTCTTCCTACTTCACTAACCCCAGTGTTGGACTGTATGCTCACCCTATGTCTTTTTATTGATGTAGGTAAAACGATTGGAGGACGTTTGGTTGGTGGATTCCGGTTGCTCGAGGCACTTGACCGGAAACGCCAAGTGGTTCTCCAGTCTTACTCTAGTCACCGGAAAGGAGTTTATCACCTTCGGCGACAATAGCAAAGATAAAGTGTTGTCTCATGGGTCGGTGCGAGTTAATGAGCACTTTGTGTTGCGCGATGTTGCTCTTGTTTCTAACTTGCATTTTAACCTTCTTTCTGTTTCGCAACTCTTTGATGATGACTATGAGATTCGTTTTAAACCGAATCTCAGTCGTATTTTGGATCCTCAGGGCAATCTTGTTTGTGTGATTTCGCCCTTTGGGAAAGTCTTTCGTGTGGATTTCTCGGAGTCATTTGGAATATCTCGTTGTCTTTTGGCTGGACCTTCCTCCTCTGATCTTTGGAAGTGGCATAGGAGACTTGGACATTTGAACTTCAACTTGCTTGCAAGGCTTAGTTCACTTGGCCTAATCCGAGGATTGCCCAAGTTATCCATGGAAAAGGATCTTGTTGGCCATCCTTGTAGACATGGGAAGATGGTTGCCGCTCCCCACCATCCAGTGACTCAGGTCATGACCAAGCGCCCTGGAGAGCTTTTACACATGGACCTTGTTGGTCTGGCTCGGGTGAGCTCGGTTGGGGGAAAGTGGTATGTGCTTGTTGTTGTTGATGATTTTTCGAGATATTCGTGGGTCTTCTTTTTAGCTGAGAAGACCGAGACTTTCTCCTTTGCTCGCAATCTGATTTTGCGTCTTCAGAACGAGTTCCCTTTGATCTCGATGCGAGCTATTAGCAGTGATAATGGTTCTGAATTCAAGAATTCAGATTTTGAGAAGTTTTGTAACTCTTTGGGTTTAGAGCATCAGTTTTCTTCCCCCTACACACCGCCTCAGAATGGTGTTGTAGAAAGGAAGAATCGAACCCTTGTAGAGATGGCCAGGACGATGCTCGATGAGCATAGGACTCCTAGGCGATATTGGGCCGAAGCTATGAGCACTGCATGCTACATTTCCAATCGCATTTTTCTCTGAGCTTTCTTGAAAAATACTTCTTATGAGTTGTGTTTTGGAAAACTGCCCAAGGTGAGTTATTTTCGAGTTTTTGGTTGCCACTGTTTTATACTTAAGAAAGGCAACCTGGACAAATTTGAGTCTCGTTCTTCTGACGGCGTGTTTTTGGGTTATGGCACTCATACTCGTGCATATCGCGTACTTAACCATGACACTATCCGAGTCATGGAGACATCCGATGTCATCTTCGACGAGACCAAGGTTTGTCCTTCTTCTCGTTTTGAGCGTGCAGGTGATCATGAGGTTGGTGAGCCTCTTTTTGATGACGAGGATGAGGGTGTTGATGTATGGATGATCCAGCGCCCCCTCCACCTGCTATGCCGCAAGGAGCGGCTTCTACTACGACTCATGGCCCCGACACTTCTTCTTCCTGGGGGCCATGGGATCCGCCACCCCGAGCGGTACCTTTTGTACCCGGGGAGGCACCAGCTACTGTTGAGGGGGAGATCACTTCTGCACGGGAGGCGCCACGACACATCCAGCGCCAACACCCCCCTCAGCAGATGATCGGCAACATTGATGAATGTGTCACTCGGTCTAGGTCTCAAATCTCTCACTTTGCTCATTCTGCTTTTGTTGCTGATTTTGAGCCCCGAGATGTTGGACACGCTTTGACGGATCCGGATTGGGTCAATGTCATGCATGAGGAGTTAGAGAACTTTGAGCGAAATCGGGTTTGGGTTTTAGTTCCACCTCCTCCAGACTGTAAGCCTATTGGGACAAAATGGGTTTTCAAAAACAAGCAAGGAGAGGATGGCCACGTTGTTAGAAACAAGGCCAGGCTTGTAGCGAAGGGCTATAGTCAGAAGGAGGGGATAGACTATGAGGAGACTTTTGCTCCTGTAGCTCGTTTGGTGGTTGTTAGGATACTCTTGGCATTTGCAGCATCCAAAGGTTTCAAACTTTTTCAAATGGATGTCAAGAGTGCCTTCTTAAATGGCTACATAGAAGAAGAGGTTTATGTTGAACAACCCCCCGGTTTTAAAAATCCCAAGTTTCCAAACCATGTTTTCAAACTCCACAAAGCTTTATATGGATTGAAACAAGCCTCTAGAGCCTGGTATGATCGGTTGAAAACCTTTTTGCTTGCTAAGGGTTTTAAAATGGGATGTGTGGATAAAATGCTCTTTCTCCACAAGCAAGGCAAAGACACTCTCTTGGTCCAGATTTACGTGGATGATATCATTTTCGGTGGTTCTTCTCACGCTTTGGTTGCCAAGTTTGCAGATACTATGAGCAGGGAGTTCGAGATGAGTATGATGGGCGAGCTGACTTTCTTTCTCGGATTGCAAATTAAGCAATCTCGAGAAGGGGCGTTTGTGCACCAGGGCAAGTATACCAAGGACTTGCTGAAGAGGTACGATATGGGTGAGGCCAAGCCTCTTCCAACACCCATGTCGACCACGATGGCCCTGGATGCGGACAAGGATGGAGAAGCTGTGGACCAGAAGGAGTACCGAAGCATGATTGGGTCGCTGCTCTACCTGACGGCGACACGCCCGGACATCCAGTTCACGGTGTGCCTGTGCGCGCGCTTTCAGGCGTCGCCGCGCACTTCTTACCGTCAGGCAGTGAAGCGCATTTTCAGGTACCTTCGGTTCACACCTGAGTTGGGGATTTGGTATTCAGCTTCCTCCACCCTCTCCCTTTGCGATTATTCCGATGCCGATTTTGCTGGTTGTCGCATTGAGCGCAAGTCCAATTCTGGGACTTGCCAATTTATTGTTCTTCTCTTGTATCGTGGTCTTCTCGCAAGCAGTCTAGTATCGCCCAGTCTAGCACGGAGGCTGAGTATGTTGCTGCGGCTAGCTGCTGTTCCCAGTTGCTTTGGATGATGGCCACTTTGCGTGATTTTGGTCTGAGCTTTTCTCGTGTTCCTTTGCTTTGTGACAACATGAGTGCAATTAGCGTTGCTAAGAACCCCGTGCTTCACTCGAAGACCAAACACATTGATGTGCGCTTTCACTTTTTGCGAGACCACTATGAGAAGGGTGATATCGACCTTCGCCATGTCGATACTCATCATTAGTTAGCTGATATTTTCACCAAGCCTTTGGACGAATCAACCTTTAATCGATTGAGGGGTGAGCTTGGTGTGTGTTTCCCGTTTTAGATGGGGGAAATATTTTGGATCTTGTATCATAGACTGACTATTTTCTCGTTTGCCTTGTTTTTCTTTTGCATTTCAGCATACGCTTTTACATTCTGAGCTTCATGTATATAATCTTTAGAATGTAATTATGCTCTGTTTAGTGTGCTCCGATGCTATATGCTGATGCTAGTAGCTTATGCTCTTTCTGATCACTAATACATGTTGTGAGCTGAGCTATTTTTGAATGGTGAATCTGCTTAACAAACATAAAACTTGAAAATGTTCACCATTGAGATATGCAACTAGCATGTGTAGGATGTGTTGAATTTCCTCGTGCTTTTCATATATGCTAGGTTGCTATGTCTCTAGTTCTGAGTCTGTCACTTGCTTGGTCTGTTCATATTCTGTCAATAAAATCTGAACCAAGTTTTAAGTGAATTGAAAAGATCGAGATGGGATTGCTTGTCAACACATCACAGTTTCGAGACTGTTTCTCATTGCACTTTGAGTTAAACTTGAGCTGTGTAGTGTGTGACCGAAACTGTTGCTTTAAGCTTCTGATTGCTTCTGCATAGGCTTCGCACAGTTGAAAAGTTAGGCAATGACAAGCTTTCAACCTCTCGCAATCACATGCTGAAATTTTAACTTGTGTAATCTTAACTACTGCAACTCTGATAAAATTTGGATACACAAGACTATGTTTCACTCTATAGCATGATGATTGAACTGTGCTAGGGGTAGTTCACCTTGTATACATGTTTAGCACTTGACTGAGTTCTTGTCTATACATGTTTTGTGCTATTTTGATGGTGAATACCTTTTTGGCTAAAAACTGCTCACTTTGCTCATCTATTCTTAATTCATATTTGGTGATCAGTTTGAGCGTTTGCTAGCTTGTATGCTTTCTAGTGAGTCGTTGGAGCTATACTGTCTAGAGCATCTTTGCATTTTCTTGACTATATTCCTGGAGCTGCTAACTTGCACTATGACTCATATGCATTTTGGAAGGGGGAGAACTTCTCTTGTTGGCACTTTTGATGGTGCATTTTTCCAGGGGGAAACCTTGCTTGAGACCTATTGTTGCATTCTTTCACTTGATGGTGCATTTTCAACTAAGGGGGAGAAAATTTAGACAAATCATGCCTCCCATGTTTAACCAAGGGGAGAGGAATCGGTTGTGTGCACCATGCAAGGGGGAGTTTGCTTGTGCTGAACCATGCAAGGGGGAATTTGCTCGTGCTGAACTTTTGAAATTTCCAATTGATTCGGAGCACTTTGCTAGTTGTGTTGAGCCTTTGCCTCTATCTTGAGGAACTAGCAGTCGCATCTTTGCTTCAGTTGGGTTCAGTTGGTATCGAGTTTTTTAGTTAATGTCAAGTTTTCTGCTAGTTGTGTTGAGCCTTTGTGCCTCTGTCTTGAGGGACTAGCATTTTTGCTTTGATTTTTCAATTGGTGTCTGCTAGCGGTGTTGAGCCTATTCTACCTCTTCTTGAGGGCTAGTTTTGCTTTGCTTGGTTGCGTCGAGCCGTTGCCCATGTCTTTGGGGACCAAGTTGTCTTGCTCATTCCACTTGACCTTCTTCGGCTTTGCTATGCTTTTGGGTCATTTGGTTGAGTTCTCTCCTCTCCCTTCTTCCTTCATTCTATTTTCATCATGATTTATGTGTGTAGTTGACAATGCACTCATCAAGGGGGAGATTGCGGATACATGGGTGTATGCCGAGTCTCGAGTGATGAGTGATTGTCAACGGGTTTGATCGCAGGTTCTTTTGCTTGTGTTGTGCAGGTGTCGAGCACGGAGACAGTGATCGAGGGCAAGGTGAAGGTCAAGTAGAGACGTGCCGTGCCGATGGACCGGGAGCGGTGAAGGGCGGACGTGAGGCTTGGACTGAGGGACCGGTGGCCTCAGGATCAGCTATGGTGGCTGGCAGCCTGGGACAACGATGAGCGAAGACTTGTGGGACATGGTGTTGCTCGGGTCGAGGACCTGGGGACACGTGTCGGTGGACGGGGTGCACGGGCAGTGCATCCCCTCTACAACATCGGTTTGGTGGCAGAGCCAGAGAAAAACCATCAGGTGGACGGTTTCCAGGTTTGGGCCACAAAACCTAGGCGTGCTGCGGGTTTCTGAGTTTGGGCCACAAAACTCGGGCTGAGGACGGTTTCCAGGTTCGGGCCTCAAAACCTGGGCACTGGTGGGTTTCCTGGTTTCGGCCTCAAAACCAGGGGATGGACTTGGAGGCTGGTTTCCCAGTTTGGGCCTCAAAACCGGGGGTTGGCGGTGAAGGCTGGTTTCCCGATTTGGGCCACAAAACCGGGGGCGGAGTCCGTGAAAAGGGCGTAGAGCGGTGGCGGCACGTGGCGGCAATCGGTGAGGTTGCGTCGAGGCAACGCTACCTATTGGGCGGGCGTGGCCGTCGGATCACCACCTACCATGAGTTGGTCCAGAATAACGCTAGGGTTTAGCTAGTTCACTCTGTAAGTAGTTAGGGGTAAAGTGGGAATTAGGAATAGTTAGAATTAGGATAAGTAGGGGGAGACACCCACCTCCCCATCTATCTCAGTCATTTGCTCTTTTGCTTCTAGGGTTTCCTGCTCTCCCACATCCCTGCTGTAGCGAACTGAGATCCACAGAGAAGAGAACAATACCTCTGTGCCCGTGAGATTTTGAGGAAGTGAGACCGTAATCTCACTATTGTAGCATGTGGCAGCCACACGGTTGCAAATTCGTGGTTGTGATTCGCGTTTTGTTCGTGTTCTTCGCGGGTTGTTTTTCTCCACATTTTTTTGCGGATAAATGGGTGTATGCCGGGTCTGTGAGTGTTGAGTGATTGTCAACTGGGATGATGCGCATGTTCTTTGGCTTGTGTTGTGCAGGTGTCGAGCACGGATACAGTGATCGACAATGAGGTGAAGGTCAAGTTGAGACGTGCCGTGCTGACGGACCGGGTGCGGTGAAGGATGGGCGTGCCGTGCGGCGGACGTGCCATGCCGAGGTACCGAGCGGTGAAGGGCGGACGTGAGGCTTGGACTGAGGGACCAGAGGCCCGAGGATCAGCTGTGGTGGCTGGCAGCCTGTGACGACGACAAGTGAAGAAGTGCGGTCATGTGTTGCCTGAGTCGTGGACTCAGCGACACGTGTCGGTGGACGGGGTGCACGGGCTGTGCATCCCCTCTACGACGTCGGTTTGGTGGTAGAGCCAGGGAAAAACCATCGGATGGACGGTTTCCAAGTTTGGGCCTCAAAACCTGGGCGTGGACGGTTTCCGAGTTTGGCCACAAAACTTGGGCTGAGGGTTTCCGAGTTTGGCCACAAAACTCGGGCTGAGGACGGTTTCCAGGTTTGGGCCTCAAAACCTGGGCGCTGAGGGTTTGCTGAGTTTGGCCTCAAAACTCAGAAGCTGGTGGGCTGGTTTCCCGGTTTGGGCCTCAAAACTGGGGGTTGGCTGGAAAAGGCTGGTTTCCCAGTTTGGGCCACAAAACCGGGGGTGCAGAGCAAGGGCGGCACGTGGCGGCGATCTGGAGGTTGCGTCGAGGCAACGCTTCGGTTTGTGCGGGCGTGGCCATCGGATACACCTACCACCGAGTTGGTCCAGAATCCCTACGGTTTAGCTGGTTCGCTCTGTAATTAGAATAGAGAGGGGTAGAGTAGGAAATAGACTTAGGCTAGTAGTAGGATAAGTAGTCGGGAGACACCCTCCTCCCATTCATCGCAGTTAGTCTTTTGCTCTTGCTTCCTAGGGTTTCCTACTCTCCCATCCCCTGCTGTAGCTAGCTGTGATCCGCAGAGAGACTCCCCTCTGTGTACTGTTGATGTTGAGGAAGTGAGACCGTAATCTCACTGTTGTGCAGTTCGTGGTTGTGATTCGCGTTTCATTCGTGTTCTTCGCGGAATCCTTTTCTCCACGATTTTCCCGTCGCTTGATCTCTTTGCTCGGTTCATCTTTTGCAAAACCGTTTGAACCAAGTTGTTCTAGATCGTGAGGCACTTCTTTCCACCGAAGGAATTACCCTCTAACCTCATGGTCTAGGAGATCGATCGATTTTTCGTTTCGGGTCAAGTTTTCTTCCCTCCCCCGAAATTCTTCGATTCACCGATTTGGAGATAGGTTCGAGCCATGATCTCCTAGAGATAGCTCACTATCCTCTTTGTGACTCATCTCACCAAGTTTGATCCCTAGAGGATTTGTGTTGGGTGAGATCGAGGCGAATCGGTGGACGAACTGCTCAGTTTCGGGGTGACCGGACGCTGACTCGGGCCGACCGGACGCTTGGGCAGTGCGTTCGGTGGTTGAAGGTTTGCTGTGTTCAGTTTTTGTATTGACCGGACGCACTCGACCGGACGCTCGGACAGAGTCCGGTCGTTGAATGCATTGAACGCATCTCAGTTTCAACTGACCGGACGCTTGGATTTTGGGGTGACCGGACTCACTGGCTCCACTGTTCACCTGTGTTGGAATTTGTGACCGGACGCTCGACAGTCAACCGGACGCTCGACCCTGGTGAGTCCGGTCCAACACAGTGAGCTCCCAGATCGGGTTCTGCACGACCGGACGCGTCCGGTGCTCACAGACCGGACGCAGGCCAGAGTCCGGTCAGTGCAGTTTCGCGCGTTTTCGTTCGCGGTTCGCTCGTTCGTTGACGGATTTGATTTCTGTCTTTTGCGTTGGCTTTCTAGAGTTGTGTAGTGTCCCGCTGTGCTTCTAGGAAGCATCCATCCTACGTCTAGGGTCGTGGACATTAGCAAGCTCTAGGGTTTGCTTTAGGGGTTGATTCTTGGGACAGTGGCTACTAGTTTCCGGAAGGAAAATTTGAAGCTCCCATTCACCCCCCCTCTGGTCGCTTTCTGGTTGCTTCTCGGTCCTTCAATTGGTATCGGAGCAGGTTAAGGATCTTCCACCTTAGCCGGTTCCAGATCCACGGAAGGTGACATGGATCATGGCGTGGGCAAACCGCCGTTCTTTGATGGGACGAACTATGCGTATTGGAAGATACGCATGTCGGCCTATCTCCAGAGCATGGGCTCTTCTATTTGGGAGATTTGCAACAGGGCCGATTACGTTGTCCTAGCTGCTCGTGTCTCTCAGCTTCAGATAGATGAGCACGAGGCTAATAGCCGGGCGCGTAACACCTTGTTCTCCTGTTTGAGCATGTCAGAATTTGATCGCGTTTCTCACCTCCCCACGGCTCGTGAGATTTGGGACACCCTCATGCGTTTTCATGAGGGCACCTCTCAAGTCAAATCCCGTCTCTACGAGTCGCACAAGCGGGAGTATGAGAACTTTCGACATATGCCTGGCGAGAGCATAGAAAGCTTATTCGCTCGCTTTCAGGTAATTGTCAACAAGATGCGAGCTAACAAGGAGTTGTTGCCTTTTGACGATCATGAGAGGGCTTTAAAGCTTTTGCACACTCTTGATCGGTCAGTGTGGGACTCAAAGGTCCAGGCGATCATCGAATCGTCTAACTATGAGACCCTCACTTGCGATGAACTCTTTAGTAAGCTCAAGTCTAGTGAGATTGACGCCATGTCGAGGGCTTCTTATGCGAATCCTTCTGGCCCGACTATGGCTTTGGTTTCTGGCTCTTCTGCTAACCCCTCTGCTGGCTTTGCACTTTCTTCACTCTTTTCTGTCACAGAGGACCAGCTTGAGTCGTTGGGGGATGACGAGTTGGCAATGCTCGCCAACCGGTTCACGCGGTTCCACAACAACCGCATGAACCGTCGCCGCGGAGGAGGACGCTCAGGATGCTATGAGTGCGGTGACCCCGACCACTTCATCGCCAACTGCCCCAAGAAGAAGCATTCATCTGGGAAGGGCGATCATGGGCACAAGTATGACTCCGGCAAGCGCAAGGAGAAGTACGTCCCCGCGAGGCACAAGCGGAGGGGCGGCTTCGACAAGGAGTACATCAAGAAGAAGTACTTGGAGAAGGCCCAGGCTGAGCAGCGTGCGTTCTTCGCCACGCTCAGCGACGTCGATGGCTCGGATGACGACTCCGCTTGCTCAAGCGATGACGAGTCCGAGAAGAAGAAGAGGATCGAGGACAAGCTGAACGGCCTCTGCTTCTTCGCCGACGACGACGGCTTCTGCACCATGGCGCTTGGTGATGAGGTCGACGGCAAGTTGGAGCACACCCCTCGGGACGACGACGACGACGACACCTCCCAGGTATCTCTCACCCACGATGAGCTCTCTGCTGAGGTCGAGAAGCTTACTGCCACTCTCCTTAGTCAGGATAAGTTGCTTAGGCGTGCCGCTAGAGAGCGCAAGGAGTTTAGGCAGAAGTGGGAGGACACGGTGAGAGAGCTTGAGTTTGCCAAGTCCACCGTAGTCGTGTCGGAGGAGGTTGAGTGTGAGATGTGCACCACGCATATGACTGACCTTCTCACTTTGAGAGGTAAGTATGCTGCGTTGGTAGGAGAGGTGGATGAGCTGAAGGCTAGACCTTCTCTGTTGGGTGCGTGCAAGACTTGTCCTGTCTTGCAATCTGAGTTGGCAGAGAAGAATGCCCAGATTGTGTCTCTTGAGGAGGCCAACTCAGGTAGCACTAGTGTGGCTAGGTGTGCTTTGTGTGAGGGTTTGGAGATGGAGATTGCGAATGTCAAGCATGGCAAGATGCAAACCGAGGAGGAAAACACATACCTTTGGACCATCTTGTCATGGGTCTCTTGTAGTGAGCCGCAGCTCGGGATGATGATCTCCCAATTTAAGCGAGCAGCTGGAGGTTCTGGTGTAGGTCTTGCTCAGGGTGTTGATCTTTCTGCTTTTGGGAAGATTAGAGAGTCGAGTGGTCTGAATCCTAGTGAGAAGCCCAACTCCACCACTACTCCCAAACTGACCAAGCTTCCACCCAAAGAGCCCGTCAAGCCTACCACCAAGGATGGGGTGTTTGAGGAACCTCCGAGAGCTCCACCCAAGAACCAAGTGTGGCATCCCAAACCCAACCACCTAAAGAACAAGATGGATACATTGCCACCTATCCAGGAGGAGTTGCCACAGAAGGGCAAAGTGATCCACACCCACAGCCATGAGTACCAAGAACCCCCTTTGCGTGCGGTGAGGTACCATTGTGATTTCTGAGGAGAGATGGTCACTTGAGCGAGTTCTGCTTTAGGCGCAAGAGAGAGGCGCGCCGTGCTAGGGAGATGAACAACCCGGACATGTACCATCCTTTCCATGATGTACATGTGCCGAATGTTCAGAGGAGAGCACCGAGACATACTGCTAGGCCCAGAGGTCCAGAACCTCAAGTTTCCAGGCCTAGGCAGCAGAGAGCTCCGAGGAGAGTCGCTAGGCCTAGAGGTGTTGAGCCTCTAGTCCCTAGGCCTAGGCCTCGTAGAGAGCGTGCCCGATGGGAGCCTGCAGTTGTAGGCTATGGACCCCGTGGCGGAGGCTTTGTAGTTGAGCGTTTTCCCCCACCGCATTTTGAGTATCGCGATGGACGCTCCTTCCTTAGCGGACCACGTTTTCCTCTACGTGGTGATCGCTCCTCTCGTAGACGTGCTAGGAATGGTTTTTCCGCTAACCGTTCTTTTGAGCAGCCGGCCCAACACTGGTATTCCCCTTACTTCACTAACCCCAATGTTGGACCGTATGCTCACCCTATGTCTTTTTATTGATGTAGGTAAAACGGTTGGAGGACATTTGGTTGGTGGATTCCGGTTGCTCGAGGCACATGACCGAAAACGCCAAGTGGTTCTCCAGCCTTAGTCATGTTGCCGGAAAGGAGTACATAACCTTCGGCAACAATAGCAAAGGTAAGGTATTGTCTCGCGGGTCTGTGCGGGTTAATGAGCACTTTGTGTTGCGCGATGTTGCTCTTGTTTCTAACTTGCATTTTAACCTTCTTTCTGTTTCGCAACTTTTTGACGACGACTATGAGATTCGTTTTAAACCGAATCTCAGTCGTATTTTGGATCCTCGGGGCAATCTTGTGTGTTTGATTTCGCCCTTTGGAAAAGTCTTTCGTGCAAATTTCTCGGAGTCTTTTGGCACTTCTCGTTGTCTTGTGGCTGGACCTTCCTTCTCTGATCTTTGGAAGTGGCATAGGAGACTTGGACATTTGAGCTTCGACTTGCTTGCAAGGCTTAGTTCACATGGCCTAATCCGAGGATTGCCCAAGTTGCATATGGAGAAGGATCTTGTTTGCCACTCGTGTAGACACGGGAAGATGGTTGCCGCTCCCCACCATCCAGTGACTCAGGTCATGACCAAGCTCCCTGGAGAGCTTTTGCACATGGACCTTGTTGGTCCCGCTCAGGTGAGCTCGGTTGGGGGGAAGTGGTATGTGCTTGTGGTTGTTGATGACTTTTCGAGATATTCGTGGGTCTTCTTTTTAGCTGAGAAGACCGAGACTTTCTCCTTTGCTCGCAATCTGATTTTGCGTCTTCAGAATGAGTTCCCCTTGAACTCGATGCGAGCAATTCGGAGTGACAATGGTTCCGAATTCAAGAATTCGGATTTTGAGAAGTTTTGTAACTCTTTGGGTTTAGAGCATCAGTTTTCTTCCCCCTACACACCTCCTCAGAATGGTGTTGTAGAGAGGAAGAATCGGACCCTTGTTGAGATGGCCAGGACAATGCTCGATGAGCATAGGACTCCTAGGCGATATTGGGCCGAAGCTATGAGCACTGCATGCTACATTTCCAATCGTATTTTTCTTCGAGCTTTCTTGAAAAAGACTTCTTATGAGTTGCATTTTGGAAAACTACCCAAGGTGAGTTATTTTTGAATTTTTGGTTGCCATTGTTTTATACTCAAAAAGGGCAACTTGGACAAATTTGAGTCTCGTTCTTCTGACGGTGTGTTTTTGGGTTATGGCACTCACACTCGAGCTTATCGTGTACTTAACCTTGACACTAACCGAGTCATGGAGACATCCGATGTCACCTTCGACGAGACCATGGTTTGTCCTTCTTCTCGTTTTGAGCGTGCAGGTGATCATGAGGTTGGCGAGCCTCTTTTTGATGATGAGGACGAGGGTGCTGAAGGTATAGATGATCCAACACCCCGTCCACCTGCTGTGCCGCAAAGAGCGGCCTCTACGACGACTCACGGCGCCGACACCTCTTCTTCCTGGGAGCCGTGGGATCCGCCACCTCGAGCGGTACCATTTGTACCCAGGGAGGCACCAGCTGCTGTTGAGGGGGAGGCCACTTCGGCAAGGGAGGCGCCACGACACATCCAGCGCCAGCACCCGCCTCAGCAGATGATCGGCAGCATCGACGAACGAGTCACTCGGTCCAGGTCACAGCAAATCTCGAACTTCGCTCATTCTGCTTTTGTTGCTAATTTTGAGCCCCGAGATGTTGGACACGCTATGACGGATCCGGACTGGGTCAATGCCATGCATGAGGAGTTAGAAAATTTTGAGAGAAATCGGGTTTGGGTTCTAGTTCCTCCTCCTCCTAACTGTAATCCTATTGGGACAAAATGGGTTTTCAAAAACAAGCAAGGAGAGGATGGCCACGTTGTTAGAAACAAGGCCAGGCTTGTAGCGAAGGGTTATAGTCAGAAGGAGGGGATAGACTTTGAGGAGACTTTTGCTCCTGTAGCTCGTTTGGAGGCTATTAGGATACTCTTGGCTTTTGCTGCATCCAAAGGTTTTAAACTCTTTCAAATGGATGTCAAGAGTGCCTTCTTAAACAGCTACATAGAAGAGGAAGTGTATGTTGAGCAACCCCCCGATTTTGAAAATCCCAAGATTCCAAACCATGTTTTTAAACTCCACAAAGCTTTATATGGTTTGAAACAAGCCCCTAGAGCCTGGTATGATAGGTTGAAAACCTTTTTGCTTGCTAAGGGTTTTAAAATGGGATGTGTAGATAAAACGCTCTTTCTCCTCAGGCAAGGCAAAGACACTCTCTTGGTCCAGATTTACGTGGATGATATCATTTTCGGTGGTTCTTCTCACGCTTTGGTTGCCAAGTTTGCAGATACTATGAGCAGGGAGTTCGAGATGAGCATGATGGGCGAGCTGACATTCTTTCTCGGGTTGCAAATTAAGCAATCCCGAGAGGGGACGTTTGTGCACCAGGGCAAGTACACCAAGGACTTGCTGAAGCGGTTCGATATGGGTGAGGCCAAGCCTCTTCCAACACCCATGTCGACGACGACTGCCCTGGATGCGGATGTGGATGGAGAAGCAGTGGACCAGAAGGAGTACCGCAGCATGATCGGGTCGCTCCTCTACCTGACGACGACACGCCCGGACATCCAGTTCGCGGTGTGTCTGTGTGCGCGCTTTCAGGCGTCGCCGCGCACCTCTCACCGTCAGGCGGTGAAGCGGATTTTCAGGTACCTTCGTTTCACGCCTGAGTTCGGGATTTGGTATTCTGCTTCCTCCACCCTCTCCTTTTGCGGTTATTCGGATGCCGATTTTGCTGGTTGCCGTATTGAGCGCAAGTTCACTTCTGGGACTTGCCAATTTATTGGTTCTTCTCTTGTTTCGTGGTCTTCTCGCAAGCAGTCTAGTGTCGCTCAGTCCACTACAGAGGCTGAATATGTTGCTGCGGCTAGCTGCTGTTCCCAGTTGCTTTGGATGATGGCCACTTTGCGTGATTTTGGTCTGAGCTTTTCTCGTGTGCCTTTGCTTTGTGACAGCACGAGTGCTATTAGCGTTGCTAAGAACCCCGTGCTTCACTCGAAGACCAAACACATTGATGTGCCTTTCATTTCTTGCGAGACCACCAGGAGAAGGGTGATATCGACCTTCGCCATGTCGATACTCATCATCAACTGGCTGATATTTTCACCAAGCCTTTAGACGAATCAACCTGTAACCGGTTGAGGGATGAGCTTTGTGACACCCTAGTGTCAAGCACTGCATTAGGAACTTCATTGGCTACTAAAGGAGCATCAGCAATGCATTGCATCATTGCATGTGCATATGAGTGCTTGTTGCCTTTTGTTTAGTTATTTGGCTTTCTTTATGTAGAGGATTTAAAAATGGTTTTTAGAAAAAGTGTCTTATATGAAGGTTGTAGAGAAAAATGTTTTGAGCAACTTTTGTATTTTGGTCAAGACCTAGTTTGGAGATTTTTGAAACTGTTTTTGAGTGGTCAAAGTTTGAAAGAATTTGGAAAAAGAAAAAGGAAAACGTTTTTTTTTCCCGGTGCCACCCCTTCGGCCCATCTGGCCTTTCGGCCCAGCCTCGCCCGCGCTCGCCCGCGCGTGCTGCACGCCGCTCGCCGACCCGCGGCCGCGCCGTACGCCGGCGACGCGGCCGCGTGGCCGTTTTTACCTGCCGAGGATCCGCGTCCGCCTATCGTCGCCTGATCTCCTCCGCCCGAGCACGCAAGCTATCTTGCTTGCCCTCTCCCGCTCCGCCTCGCCTGCTGCGCCGGCCTCGCCGCGCGCGCGCCGCGCGCTGACGCCGCTGACGGCCGCGCCGTACGCCGGCCGCAACCGCCGCGTGGCGGCACGCCTCTGCCGCGAATCCTCCTCGCCCACTCCCCGCGAGATCTTTGCTCACCCGATCACGCCACAATCCGCCTCGCCCGCTCCGCGCTCGCCTCGCCGACCGCGCCGCTGCTGCCGCGACGTCCCGTCGCCGGCCCCGCCAGGACCACCGGTCAAGCCGATCAAAACCCCGAGCGCACCGCACTCCCCTCTCCCCACTGCCATTTCACTCGCCCGCTCTCACTCTCGCTCTCTCCCTCACTCTCCCACGAACACGCCGAACACCTCCCCGCTCGCCGCGACCATCGCCGCAAAAGCTCCGCAGTGTTCCGGCCTCACCGGAGCACCACCACCCGATTCGTCTCGCACACCACTCCGTCTACACCTCGGACACCCGGTGCTCCCGCTTGCACCACCTCTCGAGCCCCACCGACGCCGGAGATCGGAGAGCGCCGCCGCGGACGCCATCACCACCGCTGAGCTCGCGACGCTGTTCCTCCCCGACCCGAGCACCACTGCCCCTCTTCTTCATCCTCGACCTTCACCGAGTCAAGGCAAGGTAAGAACACCGACGAGCTTCAACGCTACCGCTCCCTATCACACTCTTCTCCCCGGCCGAGCGCCATGGGCGCCGCCGCAGACCTCGCTCGTGGCCAGGCTCCTCTGGAGCCACCCGAGCCAAACCAACCCCGTAGCTTTGCTCCTTAGGGTTCACTCGAGCTTTTGCCTCCCCCAATTTCACCGGCGACCGCCGGAGACGGCGTAGTCGCGCGTCACCGCCGCCTCCGTGCGTTGCCGCTCGCCGCCGGCACACTCCGGCCATCTGCTAGCCAAACCACCTACACCACTCGATGCGCCTCGTCGAGGTGAGTTCACAAGCCTAGCTTCCCCGCCGGCGACCTCACCGCCGGCGAGGAATCGACGGTCAAACCTCTCCCCTGTTTCCGTCTCGCCCGAGCCCTCGAGCCAGGCCTCGGACGGGCGTGTATGTTTCCGTCTCGCCCGAGCCCTCGAGCCAGGCCTCGGACGGGCGTTTATTTTCCCGTCTCGCCCGAGCCCTCGAGCCAGGCCTCGGACGGGCGTTTGTTTTCCCGTCTCGCCCGAGCCCTCGAGCCAGGCCTCGGACTGGCGATTGCTTCCCGTCTCGCCCGAGCCCTCGAGCCAGGCCTCGGACGGACTAGTTGTCTGTCTCGCCCGAACTCGGCCTCGAGCGAACCCTCGGCCGCGGTCTCGTTCGAGCCAGGCCTCGGCCGATCACCTACCGCCGTGCGCTCGAGCCAGGCCTCGGCCGATCACCTACCGCCGTGCGCTCGAGCCAGGGTGGGTTCCCGTTGACCCACGGGCCCCGCGCGTCAGCCACTCGCTGGTCCATGGACCGGGTGCACGTAGCCAGCCGGGAGAAATTCAAATGTTTTTCTTTTAGTTTTAATTTCCAGAGATGCTTGTTATTTTTGTACAGCATGATTTATAAGTCCAAATGGAGTACTTTCAGTTTTGTTGGCTTGTTTATGAGTAGATCTATCATGGAAAAATATGAATGTATTTTTGATAGCAGTTATTTTACTGTTTTCATTTATTTCAGTGTACATGCTTTTGTTGGGATAAATGGAATTAAGTGTTTTCTGATGGAGTTAATTCATGGGAAATTTGTATAGGTTCTTTGTTATGTTTGGTGCCTGTGAAAATTATATGAAGTACTGTTCTTATGAAAAGAGTTCCTGTTATGGTTAAAAGTTCCTTTTTGCTGATTTCTTAGAAAAAGTGTTAAGGTGTTTTATAGGTTGAAATAAAATATGGGAAATTTTGTGCAGTCTCTGTATGCCATGAAGAGTCTAAGAAAAATATAAACCTGATCTGTTTTATGGAAAAAGTTTGTAGTTGCTTTACAACTGTGCTTGTCTGTGTTTATCTTTGGAAATTCCTGTAAGAAATAATACAATGTTTCTGTTCATGGAACTTTCTTGATAAACATAAAATGTGAAGTAGAATCTGGGAAAAATATGAAATAGAGTTGTGCACCCTTTTACAGTAGGGTTGTAGTTCAAAGCACCTTTTTGGGCAGTTTGCTTGTCATTTTGTATCTGCAGTTCTGTAGTTTATTTTTGGCTGAAACTTGTTCAGTAGAGTCCAGCAAGTGTTGTTTACTTTCTGGAATTTTTTGTGGATTTTTTGAGTCCAGAAAGATGCACTTGCAGTTCAATCGGAGTTTCTTTGGTTTAAATTAAATAAGAAAAAGAGTGAATAACCAGATTTTGTTTTACGAAATAATTAAGTAATTACCTCAATGTCAAAAGTGGTTCAACAAGTTGACTTTGTTGGTTTGCAAGAATTATTCTTTTCATGTCACCTTCATCTTGCACCGCATTTATTTAAATATATATTCATCGCACGCAATAGGATCGACCCCGCCGGAGCCCCACCAAGCAGGAGCTAAACGCCGAGCCGGAGATCCAGGAGCTGCAGCAGCCAGAGGAAGTCGACCCCGTCCACGACCCTAACTTACCTGAGTGCCCCTCTCACGAGGCAGCAGTCTTCACTCAAGGCAAGCCCCGGAGCATATAAGCCTCCTATTTTTGCAATTAAGATTACTTGAGTCCTTTTATATTGTGATGCATTAGTTTAGGAGTTGAAATGAATCCTACTTGCTGCATTACCATTCCTTGGTTATTGATTAATATCTACCTTGTTCCTGTTATTTAGTTACAATGTAGAATTGCTTAGCCTGCTTAATAAAAGTGGTAGTTAAGGATGTTTCCGTAATACCCGGATGGGTATTACCGGATCACGGTTGGCTATATTTGCTATCGTGGAAAAGAACCTGAGTAGTAATGAAATACGGTCAACGGGATGGCAGGGCACAAGTTCGGAAACTTGGGCAGTCCATCCGTTGGATCGTGTAGGTTTGTATCGATGTTGGCCCTCGTTCATTTTTGAACGCGCCCTTTTACTTAGGGATATGTCGGTGCTGTAATCATCGACCCCAAAGCCGGTTAGAAGCTGTTCGGGCCGGTTTCAACCCGTGTCGTGCCCTCTAGTACGGAAGTTGCGATCTGCCGCGTGAGGCCATCGCCAGACTCTGATTGGGCGGTCCGTGCTTGAACCGCGACGATTACCACCACGAACAAGCGTCGAGCGGTTGCCCAATGCATGGACCCGACGGGGAAAGTGTGGGCTGGTATTAAAGGTCTTTCATCTGATTTGGAATTCGATTCGAGTCGCCGTCTCCCCCGGTTAGTGGGAAACTATGGCGAGCTTCACCACGATACAACTCCATGTGATGAATAAGGTTCAACTAAAATGTGGATAAGTCAACTGGATATGGTTATATTATTGAGTGGTAGATTCAAGTGAGTGCTCTAGTACAGGTGAAAAACCTAGAATTAAGGAATAGGTCTAAAATGGCAGCTCATCTTTATCACTAATTACTTCCTATCTGAACTTGAGCTTCTCGCAACTAAAAGATCCCAGCTCCACCCGAAAAGGCCTTGCATACCCTTGGTGTCTTTATTTTCAGTTGGACGGGTAAGTCTAGCTGAGTACATTCCCGTACTCAGGGTTTATCCCGTTTGTTGCAGATGGCCAGGTCTACTTTGGCTATTGTAAGCACTGCCTCTACCCGGTGGAAGGTGATGAGGAGTAGGCCCAGGGCAGGGTCGTCCAGAAGCTTTCCCCTTTTCTTTTGCTGGACCAAGACTACTAGTGGCACATTATCTTAAAAGGAGGAGTGAGTTGTGTCGAGTGGATTTATCAAAACAATGAAGTTTTATTTGGACCACATGTGTGGTGGTCGTGTTTCAAACTATTTCAGCTTCCGCACTTTTAAACTCGGTATTGTAATAACTCCATTTTAATTCGCACTCTGATATTTTAAATTCGGTTTCGTTTTCGTTATGATATCTTTACGAATGTAATCCTTGAACGATGCGATCCTGTTTGATGTATGGTGTTAGAAATCCTTCGAGATTTCCGGACTACCGGGGTTGTATGGGTTCAAGTATCAGTCGAAGTCAGACGGATTTGGCTAAGATAATACTTGAGCTCTTATAATCAGGACGGTTCCGCCACAGCTTGGTATCGGAGCATGGTTCAAGGGATTACCCTAGTAAAGAGTTATTTCGAACTAAAATGGGTATTTCAAAACTATTTTGAAACTATTTTCAATTACTAAGTGTGCCCAGTCTCGTCCTTAAGCCCTATACTAGGATTCAGGTGGCTTAACTGCTAACAGGGTTCAGGGATTTGTTCATGCTGGATCTTTATTTGCTGGTCCATTCTCGAGGGAAAAGAGAATGTGTCGATTGCGAAAACATGCATAAAATGATTTTGTGAGATATGAGAGCATGACCGTCCAACCGTCGGTCTAGGCAAGGGATTCTTATACCAAGTATGTGCGAGCTTTACGCGGACACATATGAAGGTATCAATGATTTTAAGGGTGATTTCTATTGGTGCATGGTGTTTTGTGTTGACCTTTATGTATTTTGCGCATACTGGTCAATACTGAATTGTTTTATCATTGGGATTTCTTTGGGCTGAAATGAATCTTCTGCAGGTACGCTAACTATGCGATCGAGTAGAACGTGTAGTTAACGCATGAGAGATCGTTCTTGCCACCGACTAGAACGTTAGGACTTACGAGTCATTATTAGTGAGTGAGAACGTAAGTACGATCATACATCATGTTTATATTCATGCATTTACATTACCTCCCCTTAATTTAAAAGTTGTCTCTTTTGTTATAAAATTTGCCAACTTAGTCTCCGTCTCACGAGAGTTCGAAACCCTTTTGTTTCTACAGATGGCCCGGACCAAGTTGACTGCTCGCAAGGCCACCGGAGGCAGAGGAGTTCCGCGTCATCGCTTGGCCACCAAGCTGACCCGGAGGACGTTCCTGACCTACTTTGGGTTGCCGACGATCCTTTGGAGGATTTTGCAGGCAGTGGGTTATGAGGAAGGACAGGAGCCCAAGTACTCATGGCAGAAGGAGATCTACGGGCAGGATTCCTTGGTCATGGTGGAAATCAAAGTCAAGGCTTTGCCCGCCAAGCCTCACTGGACAGGGTGGACAGAGATCACCAGAGGCACTTGTGCCAAGGATGGAGCCAACAGGGCAGCATACCTAGTGCTGAAGGATATCATCGCCCGCTTCCCCGCCGACCTGGCAAGTGCGATGGCAGGAGTGTTTCCCCGTGGATCACTTTTCCCATTGCGCTGGAAGCAGACTTCAGAGTCAGTCTTGACAGGGAGCCCAGAGGAGAGGTTCTACTGTGAGACGCCTGCGATGAGCGCCACCGGAGCTTTGTTGGGTGTATGTGAGAGTTTGGAGCACACTCTCGAGAGCGTGTCCTTCACCCTCACCGCCACCTACCAGAGAGCAAGAGGAAGCTTCAGGAGGACTTCGACGCTGAGGTTGCTCGTCTGCAGGAGAGGATTCAGCAGCTCACTCTGGAGCGTGACGACGCCCGCACCACAGCAGCAGCACAGTCCACTGCCAGGACAGTTGCAGAGCAGATGTACCTGACTACCGCTCTTCAGAGGGATGAGGCCCGCACCGCGCTCGACCAGCTCAGAGAGGGAGCCCACTGTTGATACAGCAGATACCACGGACAGCAGGCCTATATCGACCAGCTCCACGAGGCCGTCCATCAGATGCACCACGCCGCGCAGGGGCCGCCGCCCCAGCAGCTGAGGTCCCGGATCCCCAGGACGGAGAAGTCCTTGGTCCCGACGCCCCACCAGAGGAGGATCATGCTGACGAGCCGATGATCGACGTCGACGCATAGGACGCTGCATCCGCCGCTGGAGACGTCTGAGCGCTAGTTTAGCTAGGAGACGTTTTTTTCTTTGTATAGCTTGAGCTTGCTCGCTAAGTGATGTAACACCCTACACATGTGCTAGTGTTATGTTTAAATGGTTGATGGCATGTAAGCTTTTGGACAAAGTCCGGACTTCGATCCGGCACCTTTTATGGAAATCCGTCGTTTGCGTGTCTAATTTTTGAGCGATTATTCTGTGACGTTGTATGGAAATGAGTAATTATACTTGGTCGTGTGCTAAATTTTCGAATTTTGTAGCGCAGTATTTTATTCATGATCGATGTAACATCACCTAATGATTGCTTAATAATGGGATATGCAGATGCCGGCACACACTCGCAGCCAACGTGGGCAAGGGGCAGGACAGGAGGAGAATCTGCCACCTCCCCCACCGCCGCCGATGACGCCGGAAGCGTTCTTTGGCCAGTTCTTGGGCAGCCAAAGGAATATGGAGGAAATGCAGAGGCACATGGAGGCCACCCTTCGCAATATCGCTAACAACACTGCACAGCAGCATCATCAACGTCAAGGTCCGGAGCCCAACCAGTACAGCTCTTACCGTGACTTCTTGGACACTCGCCCTCTTGTGTTCAAGGAAGCCACCGAACCGCTCGAAGCTGATGAATGGCTCAACTCCATCACCCAGAAGTTTCGTCTGCTTCGTCTGACGGAAGAGCTCAAGGCAGAGTACCGCCCACATGTTGGAAGGACCCGCCGGTTTGTGGTGGGCCCAGTACCGTGCATCCTTGCCAGTAAATGCACGTACCACTTGGGATCAGTTCTCCACCGCTATGCGCAACCACTACATCCCTAGTGGACTGATGGAAATGAAGGTTGCAGAGTTCATGAGGTTATCCCAGGGGACTAGGTCTATGTCCGAGTACCTCCACAGTTTCAACAACCTAGCTCGCTACGCCCCAGACTTTTTGATACTGAGGCCAAAAGATTGCAAGCTTAAGCGTGGCATGAGTGCCGCCATGCTTTCCAAGATGGGTAACAGTCACCGCACCACTTCAGTGACTTCGTCAGCGACTGCCTAAATCAAGAGGCCAATGACAGCCGGCTAGCAGCAGAAACACGCCGCGTGCAAATGAAGGAGGTTCGTCCCAGCAGAGGACCCCTTTTGGAGCACGCGCCCCTTATCGCCCGCTTGTCACAGGAGCACGATACCGTCCCCCACAGAGGAAGATCACCACCAACCGTCCCCGTCCCAGCTTCCAGAAGCCGTACACCGCCCCCATGATGCAGAACAAGAATAAGGCAGGAAGTGCAGCAGGATCCAAGACCCCTATGTGATTGGTCCATGCTATAACTGTGGCCAAACTGGACACTTGTCACGTCAGTGCCCTCGCCCAAAGAAGCAGTACACTCAGCCCCCACCTCGTACCGGTCATGTGCATCACACCACCGTGGAAGAAGTGCCAGAAGGAGAGCCTGTCACCGCTGGTACGTTTCTTGTTAATCAATGCCCCGCAGTTGTGCTGTTTGATTCTGGAGCATCGCATTCTTTTATAAGTGAGAACTTTGTTTTAAGAAGTAATCTTGAGTTGATAGAGTTAGACCGGGGATATCAGATAAGTTCCGCCGGAGCTGTTCTCTCCGCGCGTGAAATGGCTAAAGGAGTGGAAATGACCTTTGGGAATACAGGCCGTAGTGGACCCCATAGTCATTCCTGGTCTAGGTTTGGATGTAATTTTGGGTATGAGTTGGATGAAACTATGGAAGGTTAATCTAGACACCGCAGAAAGAATAGTATCCATGGTTAGTCCCAGGAATGGGTCTACCTTTCGGTTCAAGTTACCTCGAAACCCCCATGAGATTGGAGTGTTGTGCAATATCACGGCAAAGCAGATAGCTGAGATCCCAATAGTGTGTGAGTTTCCAGATGTTTTTCCTGATAGAGATGTGGAGTTTGCTATAGAGTTAATCCCGGGAACAGCACCTATATCCGAAGACCGTATAGAATGCACGCTAAGGAGTTAGCAGAGCTTAAGGTTCAAATACAGGAACTTTTGGATAAGGGTTTGATACGTCCTAGTTCGTCACCTTGGGGATGTCCCGCTATCTTTGTGAAGAAGAAGGATAAAACTTTAGGATGTGCGTAGACTACAGCCGCTTAATGCAGTAACATAAAGAATAAGTACCCCTTACCTCGAATCGATGTCTTGTTTGATCAGTTGTCAAAAGCAAAAGTGTTCTCCAAGATCGACCTGAGGTCAGGATACCATCAGATTAAGATCAGAAGAGAAGACGTGCCAAAAACAGCTTTCTCTACCAGATACGGACTCTATGAATATTTAGTTATGTCCTTTGGATTGACCAATGCACCGGCACATTTCATGTACCTGATAATTCAGTTTTCATGCCAGAGTTGGATAAGTTTGTTGTAGTGTTCATCGATGACATCTTGGTATACTCTGAGAATGAGAAGGACCATGCTGAGCATCTACGAGTTGTTTTGACCCGGCTTAGAGAGCATAAGTTGTATGCTAAGTTCAGCAAGTGTGAGTTTTGGTTGAAGAAGGTACCTTTCCTTGGTCACGTCCTTTCAGAGGAAGGGATCTCTGTAGACCCTTCTAGGTACAGGAAGTTATGGATTGGCAAGCACCTACCACCGTACATGAAGTACGCAGCTTTTTGGGTTTGGCAGGATACTACCGTCGGTTTATTCCGGATTTTTCAAGATAGCCAAGCCTATGACTCGTTTAACGCAGAAAAAGAAGTTCGAATGGACTCCAGAGTGTGAAGCAGCTTTCCGCACTCTGCGAACGTTGTTGACATCCGCACCTGTTTTGGCTCAGCCAAACTTGGAGGAACCTTTTGATGTGTTTTGCGACGCATCCAAGATTGGACTTGGATGTGTACTCATGCAAAATGGAAGAGTTATCGCCTATGCTTCTCGCCAGTTGAAACCGCACGAAGAGAACTATCCCACTCATGATCTGGAACTAGCAGCCGTCGTGCATGCACTCAAGATATGGAGACATTATCTTATGGGAAACCTATGTCATGTGTACACAGATCATAAAAATCTGAAATATATCTTCACCCAGCCAGAGTTGAATATGAGGCAGAGAAGATGGTTAGAATTAATTAAGGATTATAACCTTGAAGTGCATTACCACCCCGGAAAAGCGAATGTTGTAGCTGATGCCTTGAGTCGCAAGACTCATTGCAACTCCCTACAACCGTTTTGGAGGATAGATTTAACTTATGCACCCCGTTATGGTGAACCACATCACTCTTCAGTGCACCTTGGAAAGTGACATCATCGAGAGACAGAAGACCGATGAAGAAATCTGTCAGATAAAGAAGAGGTTGGAAACCAGTAGTTCGTTGAACTTTAGAACAGATGAACAGGGAATTCTATGGTATAAACGAAGGATAGTTGTTCCTAAGGATTCAGAGCTGAAAGAGAGGATTCTGAACGAGGCTCACAATTCAAAGTTGTCTATCCACCCAGGAGCAGTAAGATGTATCAGGATTTGAAAACCAGATTTGGTGGTCAAAGATGAAGAAAGAAGTCGCAGCCTATGTCGCCAGATGTGATACTTGTTGCAGGATAAAGGCAATACATCTGAAACCCGCCGGACTGTTACAACCGTTGTCAATCCCAGAGTGGAAGTGGGAAGAGATCAGTATGGACTTTATCACCGGACTTCCCACTACTCAGAAGGGAATGATTCGATTTGGGTTATCGTGGATCGGTTATCTAAAGTGGCTCACTTCATACCAGTCAAGACTACTCACCGCCCCCATCAGTATGCAGACCTGTATATTCAGAATATCCTGAGGTTGCATGGAATTCCAAAGCGGATAGTTTCTGATAGAGGACCCCAGTTCATAGCACGTTTTTGGGAACAGTTGCACAAGGAGTTAGGAACCAAGTTGGTAAGAAGTTCAGCCTATCACCCCCACAGACTGCAACAGACAGAAAGAGTGAATCAGATTTTGGAGGATATCCTAAGAGCTTGTGTCTTATCTTCAAGAGAGTCATGGGAGAAATGGTTACCCCTTGCTGAGTTTTCATACAACAACAGCTATCAAGAGAGTATAAAGATGACACCTTTTGAAGTTTTATATGGACGAAGATGCAGAACCCCAGTAAATTGGTTTGAGTCTGGAGATCGAGGATTCTATGGATCAGATTATGTAAAAGATGCGAGGAAATCGTGCAGACCGTACAGCAACATATCAAGGTAGCACAGTCTCGACAAAAGAGTTATGCTGACACCCGAAGGAGACCTTTGAATTTCAAGTTGGAGACTATGTGTATCTCAAGGTTTCACCTATGAGGAAGGTCCAACGTTTTGGAATCAAGAAGAAGCTAGCACCTCGATATGTGGGACCATACCCGATCATAGCAAAGAAGGGATAAGTGGCATACGAAGTACAGTTACCCCCGGAAATGAGCACAGTTTTCCTGGTATTCCACGTATCACAGTTAAAGAAGTGTCTTCGAGTTCCAGAACAAGAGGAAGTTCGGATTCCAGACATCACCATCAGATCGGATCTGGAGTACTACGAGCAGCCCAAGGAGATTTTGATACCAAGACCCGAGAGACTCGTAACCGAACAGTGAAGACTTACAAGATTCTCTGGAGCAATCACGGACCCAACGATGCGACATGGGAAACCGAGGAGTACCTACGCGTAAGCTATCCCCTTTTGTTAAGAAATGGTACGTAACTCAAATCTCGGGACGAGATTCCTTTAAGGGGGGAAGGGCTGTGACACCCTAGTGTCAAGCACTGCATTAGGAACTTCATTAGCTACTAAAGGAGCATAAGCAATGCATTGCATCATTGCATGTGCATATGAGTGCTTGTTGCCTTTTGTTTATTTATTTGGCTTTCTTTATGTAGAGGATTTAAAAATGGTTTTCAGAAAAAGTGTCTTATATAAGGTTGTAGAGAAAAATGTTTTGAGCAACTTTTTGTATTTTGGTCAACCTAGTTTGGAGATTTTTGAAACTGTTTTTGAGTGGTCAAAGTTTGAAAGAATTTGGAAAAAGAAAAAGGAAAACGTTTTTTTCCCGGTGCCACCCCTTCGGCCCATCTGGCCTTTCGGCCCAGCCTCGCTCCGCGCTCGCCCCGCGCGCGTGCTGCACGCCGCTCGCCGACCCGCGCCGCGCCGTACGCCGGCGACGCGCCACGTGGCCGTTTTTCCCTGCCGAGGATCCGTCCGCCTATCGTCGCCTGATCTCCTCCGCCCAAGCACGCAAGCTATCTTGCTTGCCCTCTCCCCTCCGCCTCGCCTGCTGCGCCGGCCTCGCCGCGCGCGCGCCGCGCGCTGACGCCGCTGACGGCCGCGCCATACGCCGGCTGCAACCGCTGCGTGGCGGCACGCCTCTGCCGCGAATCCTCCTCGCCCACTCCCCGTGAGATCTTTGCTCACCCGATCACGCCACAATCCGCCTCGCCCGCTCCGCGCTCGCCTCGCCGACCGCGCCGCTGCTGCCGCGACGTCCCGTCGCCGGCCCGCACGACCACCGGCCGGTCAAGCCGATCAAAACCCGAGCGCACCGCACTCCCCCTCTCCCCACTGCCATTTCACTCGCCCGCTCTCACTCTCGCTCTCTCCCTCACTCTCTCCACTACACGCCGAACACCTCCCCGCTCGCCGCGACCATCGCCGCAAAAGCCCCGCCGTGTTCCGGCCTCACTGGAGCACCATCACCCGATTCGTCTCGCACACCACTCCGTCTACACCTCGGACACCCGGAGCTCCCGCTTGCACCACCTCTCGAGCCCCACCGACGCCGGAGATCGGAGAGCGCCGCCGCAGACGCCATCACCACACCACCGCTGAGCCCGCGACGCTGTTCCTCCCCGACCCGAGCACCACTGCCCCTCTTCTTCATCCTCGACCTTCACCGAGTCAAGGCAAGGTAAGAACACCGACGAGCTTCAACGCTACCGACCGCTCCTATCGCACTCTTCTCCCCGGCCGAGCGCCATGGGCGCCGCCGCAGACCTCGCTCGTGGCCAGGCTCCTCTGGAGCCACCCGAGCCAAACCACCCCGTAGCTTTGCTCCTTAGGGTTCACTCGAGCTTTTGCCTCCCGCAATTTCACCCCGCGACCGCCGGAGACGGCGTAGTCGCGCGTCACCGCCACCTCCGTGCGCTGCCGCTCGCCGCCGGCACTCCGGCCATCCGCTAGCCAAACCACCTACACCACTCGATGCGCCTCTCGAGGTGAGTTCACAAGCCTAGCTTCCCCCCGCGGCGACCTCACCGACGGCGAGGAATCGACGGTCAAACCTCTCCCCTGTTTTCCGTCTCGCCCGAGCCCTCGAGCCAGGCCTCGGACGGGCGTGTATGTTCCGTCTCGCCCGAGCCCTCGAGCCAGGCCTCGGACGGGCGTGTATGTTTCCGTCTCGCCCGAGCCCTCGAGCCAGGCCTCGGACGGGCGTGTGTGTTCCCGCCTCGCCCGAGCCCTCGAGCCAGGCCTCGGACGGGCTAATGTTTTTCCGTCTCGCCCGAGCCCTCGAGCCAGGCCTCAGCCTCGAGCCAGGCTCGGACGGGCTAATGTTTTTTCCGTCTCGCCCGAGCCCTCGAGCGCCGGCCTCGAGCTAGGCCTCGAGCGAAACCTCGGCCCGGTCTCGTTCGAGCCAGGCCTCGGCCGATCCCCTACCGCCGTGCGCTCGAGCCAGGGTGGGTTCCTTGACCCACGGGCCCCGCGCGTCAGCCACTCGCTGGTCCATGGACCGGTGCACGTAGCCAGCCGGGAGAAATTCAAATGTTTTTCTTTTAGTTTTAATTTCCAGAGATGCTTGTATTTTTGTACAGCATGATTATAAGTCCAAATAGAGTACTTTCAGTTTGTTGGCTTGTTTATGAGTAGATCTATCATGAAAAATATGAATGTATTTTTGATAGCAGTTATTTTACTGTTTTCATTATTTCATTTCAGTGTACATGCTTTTGTTGGGATAAATGGAATTAAGTGTTTTCTGATGGAGTTAATTCATGGGAAAATTTGTATAGGTTCTTTGTTATGTTTGGTGCCTGTGAAAATTATATGAAGTACTGTTCTTATGAAAAGAGTTCCTGTTATGGTTAAAAGTTCCTTTTTGCTGATTTCTTAGAAAAAGTGTTAAGGTGTTTTATAGGTTGAAAAAAATATGGAAAATTTTGTGCAGTCTCTGTATGCCATGAAGAGTCTAAGAAAAATATAAACCTGATCTGTTTTATGGAAAAAGTTGTAGTTGCTTTACAACTGTGCTTGACTGTGTTTATCTTTGGAAATTCCTGTAAGAAATAATACAATGTTTCTGTTCATGGAACTTTCTTGATAAACATAAAATGTGAAGTAGAATCTGGGAAAAATATGAGATAGAGTTGTGCACCCTTTTACAGTAGGGTTGTAGTTCAAAGCACCTTTTTGGGCAGTTTGCTTGTCATTTTTGTATCTGCAGTTCTGTAGTTTATTTTTGGCTGAAACTTTTCAGTAGAGTCCAGCAAGTGTTGTTTACTTTCTGAATTTTTGTGGATTTTTCTGAGTCCAGAAAGATGCACTTGCAGTTCAATCAGAGTTCTTTGGTTTAAATTAAATAAGAAAAAGAGTGAATAACCAGATTTTGTTTTACGAAATAATTAAGTAATTACCTCAATGTCAAAAGTGGTTCAACAAGTTGACTTTGTTGGTTTGCAAGAATTATTCTTTTCCTGTCACCTTCATCTTGCACCGCATTTATTTAAATATATATTCATCGCACGCAATAGGATCGACCCCGCCGGAGCCCCAAAGAGCAGGAGCTAAATGCCGAGCCGGAGATTCAGGAGCTGCAGCAGCCAGAGGAAGTCGACCCCGTCCACGACCCTAACTTACCTGAGTGCCCCTCTCACGAGGCAGCAGTCTTCACTCAAGGCAAGCCCCGGAGCATTCTAAGCTCCAGTTTTTGCAATTAAATTACTTGAGTCCTTTATATTGTGATGCATTAGGTTTAGGAGTTGAATGAATCCTATTGCTGCATTACCATTCCTTGATGATTGATTAATATCTACCTTGTTATCCTGTTATTTATTTGCAATGTAGAATTGCTTAGCCTGCTTAATAAAAGTAGTAGTTAAGGATGTTTCCGTAATACCCGGATGGGTATAATTTACCGGATCACGGTTGGCTATATTGCTATCGTGGAAAGAACCTGAGTAGTAATGAATACGGTCAACGGATGGCAGGGAGGGCACAAGTTTGGAAACTCTTAGGGCAGTCCATCCGTTGTATCGTGTAGGTTTGTATCGATGTTGGCCCTCGTTCATTTTTGAACGCGCCCTTTTACTTAGGGATATGTCGGTGCTGTAATCATCGACCCCAAAGCCGGTTAGAAGCTGTTCGGGCCGTTTTCAACCCGTGTCGTGCCCCTAGTACGGAAGTTGCGATCTGCCGCGTGAGGCCATCGCCAGACTCTGATTGGGCGGTCCGTGCTTGAACCGCGACGATTACCACCACGAACAAGCGTCGAGCGGTTGCCCAATGCATGGACCCGACGGGGAAAGTATGGGCTGGTATTAAAGGTCTTTCATCAGCTGATTTGGAATTCGATTCGAGTCGCTGTCTCCCCCGGTTAGTGGGAAACTATGGCGAGCTTCACCACGATACAACTCCATGTGATGTTTAAAGGTTCAACTAAAATGTGGATAAGTCAACTGGATATGTTATATTATTGAGTGGTAGATTCAAGTGAGTGCTTTAGTACAGGTGAAAAACCTAGAATTAAGGAATAGGTCTAAAAATGACAGCTCATCTTTATCACTAATTACTTCCTATCTGAACTTGAGCTTCTCGCAACTAAAAGATCCCAGCTCCACCCGAAAAGGCCTTGCATACCCTTGGTGTCTTTATTTTCAGTTGGACGGGTAAGTCTAGCTGAGTACATTCCCGTACTCAGGGTTTATCCCGTTTGTTGCAGATGGCCAGGTCTACTTTGGCTATTGTAAGCACTGCCTCTACCCGGTGGAAGGTGATGAGGAGTAGGCCCAGGGCAGGGTCGTCCAGAAGCTTTCCCCTTTTCTTTTGCTGGACCAAGACTACTAGTGGCACATTATCTTAAAAGGAGGAGTGAGTTGTGTCGAGTGGATTTATCAAAACAATGAATTTTTATTTACCGTGGACCACATGGTGGTGGCGTGTTTCAAACTATTTCAGCTTCCGCACTTTTAAACTCGGTATTGTAATAACTCCATTTTAAATTCGCACTCTGATATTTTAATTCGGTTTCGTTTTCGTTATGATGTATCTTTACGAATGTAATCCTTGAACGATGCGATCCTGTTTGATGTATGGTGTTAGAAATCCTTCGAGATTTCCGGACTACCGGGGTTGTATGGGTTCAAGTATCAGTCGAAGTCAGACGGATTTGGCTAAGATAATACTTGAGCTCTTATAATCAGGACGGTTCCGCCACAGCCTATGGTGGAGATACTCACGGGGGACGCCGACCGACGAAGGCCCAGTCCGCATGGTGATGGCGAGGGAGCCGGCGCGCACGAGCCGCTTCCCGCTGGCTTCAGCGTCTTGGTGAAGAGCTCGCCCCGAAAGATGTGAACGAACATCTCCCAATGCGGCTCCATCTTCAAGTACCCGTCGCACAACGCAGCAAAGATGGTGGCGTGCGAGATCGAGTTGGGGGAGAAGTGTTGAAGCTCCACCCCGTAGTGGTGGGTTAACGCCCGCATGAAGCGGCTCGGCGGGACGCCGAGCCCCAAGAGGTGGTAACGGGTGAAGCTCACCACGTACCCCTCCGGCAAGTGCGGCTCCCGGTGGTCCTCCGATGGGATGACCCACCACGCAGATCCCTCCTCTGGGTTGGGACGAAGAAGCCCCTGGGCCACCAGCGAGTCCATCTCGCGCTGCGTCACCTTCGACCGTCTCCAGGCCTCGGCCGGCTGCGGCGAGGTCTTGTCAGCCATGACAACGATGGCGTGGACTTTGACGGCGGACGAACGGCTGGGGAGGTTGCTGGCTGCGGGCTCAGGAGGAAGGGGTGCGGGAAATGCGGCGGCTATGAAGGCAAAGGCAAAGAGAAGAGCCCTCTCCCCCTCTCTCGGTATTTATATGAAAAACCCCATAGACGAGGCGTTTGTTAACACCGAGTTTTCGCACCATGACAAGTGGACCGGCACTATGATAATTCGGCGAACGCCGCCGCTTGAAGGATTCGGCAGACGGCGCATGCGGTCGGCTAACTCAATGTATTCGGCAAGGCTGTGAAAGCGATTAGTCAACAGCGAGCGGATTCGGCAACGTAACGCTACGGTCGGTTACCTCGAGCCAAGTCAGTTTGCGACGAATACAGCATGTCGAAAAGATTTAGCGACGGAATCTCGTTCATTTTAGCGCATGCCGGTTATTAAAGGAGGCTTGGAGCAAAAGGCATCATTTTCTGATAGTTTCCTAATTTATCATTGTAATCGTATTCTTCTAGACTCAGATAGGTTTCCTGTTTTATCGTTGTAATCGTGTCCTCCTAGGACTCGTAGGACACCAGGGTATAAATATAAACCCTGAGACCATTGTAATATCTGTTCACAACCATACAACCAACCCCGGCTCCGTGCCGTCTTCGAGTCCAAGTCGTGTCGTCGCGTTCTTCGAGAGGGCCATCGATCCGTCGACCTCCGTAAGTTCCGGCAACCTTGCTATCATGTCTAGTATCGTGCGGCGGATTTAGATATGGTGCAAGTAGTCTCGTACGTTAAGCTTAGTATCGTGCGGCGGATTTAAGCTTATGACGGGAGGTCTTTGTTTATGTCTTGTATCGTGCGGCGGATTGAGACATGAGTAAAGATAGTTATCGGCTCTGTTAGATTTGGCAATCTGATAGATTCATTAAGTTACCTTGTGTTATATGTTTTGCTATGCTTATTTCATCATAACACTTTTGCCCAATCTAGATACCTTCCGGTTCGGCTCCATCTTTATAGATCTGCTCTGTTTCACGTTTATTATTGAAAGGTCTGTTATGCAGTAGATCTACTGTTCTCCATCTTTATAGATCTGCTCTGTTTCACGTTTATTATTGAAAGGTCTGTTATGCAGTAGATCTACTGTTCGTAATAGCCGAATTGGATCGTATCTGGATTGCCACGTGGTGAGGGTTCATGCATGTTAAGTATGTTTGATCTATGATAAGGCTAGGTGTCGTGCGGCAGGCGCAGGCTTTGGATTAGCTCAGTCATGCTTAGCTTGTATTTTCAATCTCCATGGACCCCAACTCGGTTGTACAATCGAGATTGGTTAAGTTTTAACTTATATTCAATACATCATGCGAGTACGATTCTCATGCAAACACGTTCGGCAACCTGTTATTCACGTAACTCTGTTCATATTGCCGAATAACCTTTTAGACCTGTTGGCAGATAGCTTTCATAGCTATATGTCGTCGTAAGTGGCTTCAGGGCCGTACATCTTGGAACTGTCTGGTCATACCCGGCACGTTCCAGCTTTGTATTTAACCGTTTATCTCCCTTGTTAGTTGCAGGTCAAACTGACTGGCACGCACCGGACTTCTGAGCACCCGGGCCACAATTGAAGCTAGCTTCTCCGGCTTGCCGTGTGCCTGGCGCAGAACGCCACTTTTTGCGCCAACACACTTTTTGGCACGCCCGTGGGACAACACTTTTTTCTGCAGCAATGGTCGAAGTCACTGAAGCCGAGGCCAGCAACAAGGCAGGGCTCGTGCAGG
The DNA here is from genome assembly GCA_009763385.1 of Coix lacryma-jobi var. lacryma-jobi. Lineage (NCBI taxonomy): Eukaryota > Viridiplantae > Streptophyta > Magnoliopsida > Poales > Poaceae > Coix > Coix lacryma-jobi. The sequence goes on along the minus strand of VDCT01001198.1, from coordinate 238,977 downwards.
TGCAGCTCACCGAATTACCCGACGAGTACAGAGAGTAGGTGGAGGATGCTTGTGCCGAATTCCAGGCCAAGTGCCTAGAGGCCTTTTCCAAGAACAAGAGCGGAAAAGTTCGCCGTCTGCACGATCTGCCGAAACCCGTCCAGCCCAACCCGAATGATCCCGGGGAAGCGGAGGCAGTGTTGAAAATGTCTCATATGATCAACGAAACTGTCTCTGGTGCCATCGGTCGCATGCATGGGGCGTTTCTCAACACCTTCCGCACCATCATGATCGCCCAATTCGGCCGCAAGGCCGATGAACTTATGGAGGCCGAGTTTGGCCCTATAGCAGGACCACATCTTTTCAATCTGCCGAATCACCTCAAGGGGGCAGGAACTGCTGGTGAGGAGACCCCGCCTAAGGCTCAATCGGGCGGAGTGACCATTCAGAGAAGCACACGCCAGAAGGCCAGTTGCCGACTATGAGTCAGCTCACGTTCGGCACTAAGGGTCAGCCGCCAGAGTCAACACGCAAGATCTCCCCGCAAACCTACAGGCTCATAAAGGACTACTATGGAAACGGGTACCATGAGATGCTTGAGCCTCACAACATAGAGGGTGCCCCACATCCATGGTACGGGAAGCTGACGGCCGAAAAGACCGCCGACTCTAATGTCGATGTCATGCTAGAAAGGATGGCAGACATGATGCAGCGCACTTTCGGCCTGAAGCCTAAGGGTACCTATGCTTACAGATCTCCGTTCCCCGAATGGTTCCACCGTGTGGCTCTACCTCCCAGAGTCAAGGTGCCGACAGACACTGTCCAAGTTCTCCAGCTTAGACGACACTAGCACGTGGAGCACATCAGTCGCTATCTGCTCCAGCTTGGAGAGGCCAATACCGAGGATGCCTTCAGGGTTCGGTACTTCCCGTCTTCGCTCACTGGGCCGGCGTTCGCTTGGTTCACATCTCTGCCACCGGGCTCTATTCTCTCTTGGGCAGATTCGGAACAAAAGTTCCATACGCACTTCTACACGGGTACCAAGGAGAAGAAGCTGGTGGACATCATGTATGTGCGCCAGAGGCCGAATGAGACGCCGCAGGACTACCTGCGCAGGTTTAGGGAAGTCAAAAGCCAGTGCTTCGGCATGTACCTGCCGGATGACCAGCTTCCGCCATTGGCCGTGGCGGGCATGCTCCCAAGCATCAGAGACAAGCTCTTCGGCCAGGAGTTCGAGGACCTGGGTCATCTCTCTCGCCGGCTGAATGAAATGACTATCCAGGCGCAAGGCTTCCGGAGGGAAGGGCGCTTCCAGAGGGACAATGTCGCGGCCCAGATGTATCAAGCTTTCCTGGACGAAGCCGATGACTACTCCAATGCCGAAGATGAGGTGGCCGCTGCAGAGTTCAACTGGGACAAAGAACCGACCCAGGCCAACAAGCAGTGGCTACGCCAGCAGAAGGGAGCGTATGACTTTGATGTCACCAAGGCCGATAAGCTCTTCGAGTTTCTGATTGCCGAAGGGAGAGTCAGGCTACCCCCGGATCACCCGATGCTGCGTCCTGGAGGGGTTAAGGACAAGAAGTACTGCGGCTTTCATAACACTAACACCCATTCTATTAATGACTGCCGTGTGTTCAGGACAAGGATCCAGAAGGCCATCCAGGATGGGCACATCAAGTTCAATGGCAAGATGAAGATCGATGCCAACCCCTTCGCCCAGAACTCCGTGTTCTTCTCAGTGAACATGGTAGCCCCGGAGGATCCCAAAGGCAAGGGCAAGGTCAAGGTCCTCACCTCCAGCAAGGCGCGAGAGTCTGGCGCAGTGGATCCCGATCGGCAAATCACTGGTGATGAGCTCCGGCAGCACGCCCAAGTCGCAAATAGCCGATACGAGCACGGAGAGTCGTCTTCCAGGCACAGGCCTACCCACAGGGATCTCCTTAACAAGTGGCGCCGGCAAAAGGAGAAAGAGCAGAGGCGTCTCCAACACGAAGAACAGGAGTTCACGAGGGAGCATCAGCGCGAAGACGATTACACAGGGGAGCACCGGTATCGTCTGGAGGAGAGGGCTTACCACAGAGAACAGGCCCATCTCTGGGAGCAAGAACGCCGCCAAGAGCGGGAGCAAGCTCACTGGGGCTGTCCGTTCTTCCATCACTGCTGGAACGAAGGCTTGAAACTGCCTACCGTCAACAACTGCCCCGAATGCAGCGATCAGTACAAGGGGTATAGGCAGGATCGGGTCAACCGCCGTCCCGTCCATGAAAGGTTGGGAGCACGCATCCCAATGGACGATCAACGCCTAAAAATGAGAAGCCCGGGTCGGCAAGCCAAAAGATGTGCCGACCAGGAGTGGGTGCGTCACCGGGACGACAGCGAGGAGGTACAGCCCCGCCCATATAGGTGGCAAAAGGGGCAATGGTGCCCACCAGGGCTCAGGAAAAGCCAGAAAAGGAGAGTGCAACGCCTCCGGAATAGGGAGTTGGAAGAAGCAGCTGCCGATGGGAAGAAGCAAGAGTGGCGTCCGAAGGAAAAGCCGAACAACAATGGCAAAGGCGCCGGCGTGGCCATGACTTTCTTCCTTCCCCTGGAATTCATGGCTCCAATCGGCCAGGGGGCACAGGACGAAGCGCGTTCGGACTCCGACGAGGCCGAGCACAATGAGCTCGCGGCACAGCTCGTGTTGTCTCAGAAGGCAGCATTTGACAAACCAGCCAAGCATCGCATTTAAAGCCGTTGTATGTCAAAGGTACGTCAATGGAAAGCCGCTGACCAAGATGTTTGTCGATGGCGGTGCAGCGATCAACATCATGCCTTACGCCACCTTCAGAAAGCTGGGCATGAACGATGAAGATCTGCTCAAAACGGACATGATACTCCGTGACTTTGCCGGCAATCCCTCTGACACTCGGGGTGCCGTCCACGTGGAACTGATGATAGGATCCAAGACGCTCATCACGACCTTCTTTGTCATTGACGGCAAGGGGGCATACAGCCTGCTTTTGGGCAGGGATTGGATCCATGCCAACTGTTGCATACCTTCGACCATGCACCAAATACTCATCCAGTGGGTTGGAGACGACATCGAGATTGTCCAAGCTGATGACTCGGTGAGTGTTGCTACCATTGAGCCCACTTACTGGGAATTTGACGGAGTAGATTGCTTCTCCGATCGTGTGTGAGGAGAAGGTCCTGTCAACATCTACGGCAGAGATCAACAGCCGATCCAAGCAGTCGGCTCTCAAAGTTTCTTTTAGATGGACAACCCAACTGACAGCAGCGAGGGCAAACTGGGACGTGGCTTCGCATCGGCCGACCAACTGGAAGAAGTGGATGTTGGTGACACAAGTAAAAGAAGGCCGATGTTCATAAGTTCTAATTTAGACCATGCTTTCAGGGTGCAGCTGGTAGATCTCCTAAAAGAGTTCAAAGATTGTTTCGCTTGGGACTACACAGAGATGCCCGGATTGGATCGGTCCATTGTTGAGCATAAGTTGCCGATCAAGCCTGGATACCGCCCATACAAACAACCTCCGCGTAGGATCTACAAGGAGGAGGTATTGGCCGACGTGAAAAAAGAAGTGGAAAGATTACTAGAAGCTAACTTCATTCGGCCGTGTCGATATGCGGAGTGGATCTCCAATATTGTCCCGGTGTACAAGAAAAATGGGAAGATGAGGGTCTGCATCGACTTCAGGAACCTCAACAAAGCCACTCCTATGGACGGTTATCCAATGCCGGTGGCCGATTTGCTAGTAGATGCTTCGGCCGGTTTTGAAGTCATAAGCTTTATGGACGGCAACGCAGGTTACAATCAGATCTTCATGGCTGCAGAGGATGTGGCGAAGACCGCCTTCAGGTGCCCCGGCCATATAGGTTTGTTTGAATGGATGGTCATGACTTTTGGTTTGAAAAATGTCGGTGCCACTTACCAGCGAGCCATGAATTACATATTCCACGAGTTGATCGGCAAGATCGTAGAGATCTACATTGATGATGTGGTGGTCAAATCCAGAAGCAAGGAAAGACACTTAGCCGATTTAAGGAAGACCTTGGAGTGCACGAGGAAACATGGTTTAAAGATGAATCCAACCAAGTGTTCATTTGGGGTGTCGGCTGGTGAGTTTCTGGGATTCCTGGTCCACAAAAAGGGATCAAGTCGGTAGGAAGAGCATGGAAGCAATTGATAAGGTAGTGCCGCCGACCAATCTCAAAGACTTCAGTCACTGCTCGGCAAAAACAACTTGTCAGAAGGTTCATATCCAACTTGTCTGAGCGCGTGCTGCCATTTTCTCCACTATTGAAGCTCAAGAAAGATCAGGAGTTCGTGTGGGGTGACGTGCAACAAAAGGCTTTCGATGAGATCAAGGAGTACATGAAGGCACCACCAGTATTGGTTCCTCCACAACTCGATAAGCCTTTCAAGTTGTACGTGGCGGCCGACAACCTAACATAGGGTCGGCCCTTATGCAAGAATTCGAAGGAAAAGAGAGAGTCGTAGCCTATCTTAGCCGAAAACTACTGGACCCCGAAACAAGGTATTCGGCTATGGAAAAGTTGTGCTTGTGCGTTTTCTATTCCTGTACCAAGTTTCGGCACTATCTACTGAATGCCGAATGCGTGGTAGTATCAGAATTTGATGTAATCAAGCACATGTTATTAATGCCTATTTTAAGTGGAAGGATCGGTAAATGGGTTTTGGCCCTTTCTGAATTTGATTTACGTTTCGAATCGGCAAAGGCTGTTAAAGGCCAGATTATGGCTGATTTTGTCACTCACCACCGTGATCCTGATGCTAACATGATAACCATTATTCCTTGGGCATTGTTTTTTGATGGATCCTCGTGCAGCAAAGGTGGTGGAGTGGGGATCGTGTTGATTTCTCCCAAGGGGGCACCCTTCAAGTACTCTATACCGATCGAGTACCCGGTAACTAATAATCAAGCAGAGTACGAAGCACTGCTCCGAGGGCTGCGATAATTGCTTGTGGACATAATGCAGACGCCGTGGAGATCTTCGGGACTCGGAATTGGTGATCAATGCAATTGACCGGCGAATACGAGTGCAAGAACGACACGCTGCAGGAATATCTCGAAGGTTGCCAAGAGCTCCTCAGACAGTTTTGATCGGCAACCTTGCAACATATTCCTAGGGGCAAAATGAAGAAGCAAACTAGTTGGCTCAGGCAGCATCCTGGTATAGGGAGAATCAAAAAAAATTTACACTTGAGGGAGAGCAAACAGCCCCAGAAGGTGATCAAGCAGTCCCAAGTGATAATCAGGCAATTGAAGATTGGAGAGACAACATTGCCGATTACCTCAGGGACCCATCCAGGAAGTCTCCCGAAAACTCAGGTACAAGGCTCTTAAGTTCACGCTCTTGGACAATCAATTGTACTACAAATCCATAGATGGGGTTTTGCTTAAGTGCTTGAACCAAGACGGGGCTAGGAAACTGATGTATGAGGTGCACGAAGGCGTATGTGGTGCACACCAGTCGGCTCACCGTATGAGATGGTTAATCAGGAGGACTGGATATTTTTTGCCGACTATGCTCGAAGATTGCTTTAAGTATTACAGAGGTTGTCAGGATTGTCAGCGATTCGGCAATGTGCAAAGGGCTCCAGCATCGGCCATGAATCCGATCGTTAAGCCTTGGCCTTTCAGAGGATGGGGCATTGATTTGATCGGCCAGATTCACCCTCCATCTAGCAAAGGACATAAATTTGTCCTGTTGGCCACGGATTACTTCACCAAGTGGGTTGAAGCCATCCCATTGAAGAAGGTGACGTCAGAGAACATGGTGTCTTTCGTCAGGGAGCATATCATTTACCGATTCGGCATTCCTCAGTCCATCACCACCGATCAGGGAACTCAGTTCACTTCCTCGGAGTTTTGTGATTTTGCCGAAGAGATGGGGATTAAACTCTATAATTCTTCTCCTTACTATGCACAGGCCAATGGACAGGCAGAGGCTTCTAACAAAATCATGATTAAAATCATTCAAAGAAGATCGAAGAGAAACCTAAAAGGTGGCACTTGGTACTCAACGAAGCTTTGTGGGCGTACCGAATGGCTTGTCATGGGTCGACTCAGACGTCGCCATACGAGTTGGTCTACGGGCATCACGCAGTGCTACCATGGGATTGCAGTCGGGGTCAAGACGAGTTACATTGCAGAACGATCTGGCTAAAGAAAATTATAAGGATTTGATGATGGATGAGCTAGAGGATTTGCATTTGATTCGTCTCAAGGCCTTGGAAATATTGAGAAAAATAAGATACGCGTTGCCAAGTACTACAACTCGAAAGTGAGAGAAAAAGGATTTGAAGAGGGAGACTTGGTTTGGAAAATCATCTTGCCAATCGGTACCAAAGACAAGGTATTCGGCAAATGGTCCCCTAACTGGGAGGGGCCTTTTCGGATTCTGAGACGTGCTCCGGGTAATGCGTATGTTCTGAAAACCCTCCAAGGAGAGGAGTTTGCTAGGGCAATTAATGGACGCTATCTAAAGAGGTTTCATCCTAGCGTGGAGGTCGGTGCATAACGGAATCAAGGACTAGCGGGCACTGATGGCCGATACAAAATGGTGTCGCCCTTAGCGCAAAAAATGGCCGATAGATTCTATCGTCCTTAGAACAAAAAACAGCCGGCACGGCATGTGTCGTCTCTAGCACAAAAAACGCAGAAGTGCAGGGCCAAGTGCACGCGGTGCTGTGCAATCGGCTAGATAAATCAAACGCTCAACAAGCGCAGAGCAGGAGAACAGGTTGTGCGTATAAACATAGCAAAATAAACATTGTTCGTAGTGGGGAATGTGCAAAAGGTGTAGATCAGTTATCGAACATCCTGTTGATGACCGTCTGCGGATTGGTGACTGCGGCAAGGGCGCGAGCATGATCCTCGTAGGAGTCCAGAAGATCATCGATCTGCTCGACGTCCTCCGGACCTGCTCCGCCGGGGAAGCCAACCGGCGTCACGGAAAAGTCCTCCTCTGCGCGGACCGTTAGCGCCGACAGCCCCAGTGCCACGCCATGGTGCACACCCTGCAGGGCGACCTGCTCGACGCGGCCGTGTACATTGGCCAGGCGCGCCTCGGCGGTGTCGCCCTGGGCGTTCACCCGGTCTGCGACGGCATTCGCCGCCATCTTCAGGCGCTCCAGCTCTTCAGACAGTGCTATGAACGACGAGTTGAAATGGATCGGTTAAGAGATCAACAAGAACGACCGAAAACCGATCTAAGATTGGGTGTTCATACCCGTGATTGCGTCGCAGAACTGCCGGCGCTGGTCCTCCCACTCCAGCTGATCTATCCCATACTGCTTCGAGACGGCGGCCAGCTCTTCCGGGACTCGTCCCGCAGCGCCATGAAGTTCAAGGCGTCGTTGTGGTCGTAAAGGCCGCCGTCGGAATCCCGGTCCGGGCTCACCTCCCAAGGATGGGAGTGGTAGGAGAGGCTGTCGGAGGAGCTTGACGAATCCGATGGTGGAACCTCTGGCCTCCCCGACGCTGAAGAAGGCCGGGCATGCCCGCCGGCGGAGGAAATAACGGGGACCCTGTCAGCAAGCAGCAACCGAGCATGAGCAAAGTCTTCAAGAAACTGCCACAAAGGACGTAAGCGAGGAGTCCTACCCGCACCGACGGAGGCGCCGAGCGCGGCTCCCTTCGGCTTCCTCGGTCGCCGGGCGTTTGCCGCGGTCATCATGGCTCGCCATTGCACTCGGAAGTTAGGGTTTTCTGGGGCGAAACGAACAAGGAAGCCGAGGCGGCGAGAGTACTAAAGGAGCGGATGCAAGATTGGGAGAAGGCAGGCCTCCAGGGACGATTTATGTCGAATATCAACCGACGGATTGGGGTTTGTTCCGTTTCCCAAGATGGACTTCTATAGTAATGGGCTGCGTAGGCCGTCTGAGTGCACTCACGTACGTGTTCGGCGGAGAATAGAGCGCCTGTCTTCGGCAAAACTGCCGATTTAGATGTTCGAGACAAACTTTGGCCAGATTGCCGAACAGGTTCACACGGTTAAGCACGACGTCATCAGAACGATAACCGATTGGATGCAAAATCCAGATATGTTGCAAATGGCCAAGTACATGGAATAGAGTACGCCCTGATTCCGAAGGTTCAGTCACAGATTGATTTTAAGAAAAAAGATGAAAGGACTTCTTATCCACATAACAGGAGTCGATTACAAGTGAAGGATCAGTTCGTCCATGTCATTCTATTTCTAATTGGAAGATCAGAATCAAAAGAGTCGGCCAAGTCTGTTCCGGCTTCTTTCATATCCTCAGCAGAGCGTGCTGTCCTAAATTCTAGTCCTCGCTCACAAACGTCAAAATGGCGATAGTCGGCGCCAGAATGGATCCGGACGGCATTGAAAGCAAGTGCTGCGCCGTAGCCCATGCCGGCCCTAGAAATGTCAGGAAGGATCCGCTTGATCTCATTCACCTGCCTTAGAGATACCATGCCTGGCACATTGGCTGAAGTAGCAAGGTCGGCGATAGCAGCTTCAAGGGAGTGGAGCCTAGTCTCCAGAGCTGAATTGAAAAGGGGTCAAGCAGATGGAAGGGCTAAGAAAAGGACAGTTCAGGGGTGCTTACCGATGGCTTGTTCCCGAAAGTATCGCGCTCCTGAGAGATTTGAATAATCTCCCGATTCTTCTTTCCTAGATCAGACTGGAGATCTGTAACCTTCTGAGCCAGGTCCTCGGTGAGGTCGTCGCCAGTCCTCCTGAAGGGGAAACAAAGTGAGGCATAATTATCCAAAGCGAAAAGATCGAAGCAGAAGCAACCTTCTCTTAGAAGTGCTGGTGTCGCCGAGCTCGAGACTGTAATGGCTTGCTTGGGAGACATTTTCCGGTTCAGGGCAAGAGAAGAGAGGGTTTTTCTAGATGAAGAAGCTGAACAGAGGAATTCGGGAGGTTTAGGCCGAAATGGAATAGAGAGGAATTTTAAGGATCTCGAATGCATTGGAAGGCGAATCGGCAGCTGTGATGATTAATGACAAAGGAAGTCGGATGCTTCCAGAGGCTCTACAGTGGTGCGAAAAGAAGAAGATGAATTTAGGAATAAAACATTTATCCCAAAATTAGGGGGCATGTGTTAACACCGAGTTTTCGCACCATGACAAGTGGACCGGCACTATGATAATTCGGCGAACGCCGCCGCTTGAAGGATTCGGCAGACGGCGCATGCGGTCGGCTAACTCAATGTATTCGGCAAGGCTGTGAAAGCGATTAGTCAACAGCGAGCGGATTCGGCAACGTAACGCTACGGTCGGTTACCTCGAGCCAAGTCAGTTTGCGACGAATACAGCATGTCCAAAGATTTAGCGACGGGAATCTCGTTCATTTTAGCGCATGCCGGTTATTAAAGGAAGCTTGGAGCAAAAGGCATCATGTTTCTGATAGTTTCCTAATTTATCATTGTAATCGTATTCTTCTAGGACTCAGATAGGTTTCCTGTTTTATCGTTGTAATCGTGTCCTCCTAGGACTCGTAGGACACCAGGGTATAAATATAAACCCTGAGACCATTGTAATATCTGTTCACAACCAATACAACCAACCCCGGCTCCGTGCCGTCTTCGAGTCCAAGTCGTGTCGTCGCGTTCTTCGAGAGGGGCCATCGATCCGTCGACCTCCGTAAGTTCCGGCAACCTTGCTATCATGTCTAGTATCGTGCGGCGGATTTAGATATGGTGCAAGTAGTCTCGTACGTTAAGCTTAGTATCGTGCGGCGGATTTAAGCTTATGACGGGAGGTCTTTGTTTATGTCTTGTATCGTGCGGCGGATTGAGACATGAGTAAAGATAGTTATCGGCTCTGTTAGATTTGGCAATCTGATAGATTCATTAAGTTACCTTGTGTTATATGTTTTGCTATGCTTATTTCATCATAACACTTTTGCCCAATCTAGATACCTTCCGGTTCGGCTCCATCTTTATAGATCTGCTCTGTTTCACGTTTATTATTGAAGGTCTGTTATGTAGTAGATCTACTGTTCGTAATAGCCGAATTGGATCGTATCTGGATTGCCACGTGGTGAGGGTTCATGCATGTTAAGTATGTTTGATCTATGATAAGGCTAGGTGTCGTGCGGCAGGCGCAGGCTTTGGATTAGCTCAGTCATGCTTAGCTTGTATGTTCAATCTCCATGGACCCCAACTCGGTTGTACAATCGAGATTGGTTAAGTTTTAACTTATATTCAATACATCATGCGAGTACGATTCTCATGCAAACACGTTCGGCAACCTGTTATTCACGTAACTCTGTTCATATTGTCGAATAACCTTTTAGACCTGTTGGCAGATAGCTTTCATAGCTATATGTCGTCGTAAGTGGCTTCAGGGCCGTACATCTTGGAACTGTCTGGTCATACCCGGCACGTTCCAGCTTTGTATTTAACCGTTTATCTCCCTTGTTAGTTGCAGGTCAAACTGACTGGCACGCACCGGACTTCTGAGCACCCGGGCCACAATTGAAGCTAGCTTCTCCGGCTTGTCGTGTGCCTGGCGCAGAACGCCACTTTTTGCGCCAACAGCGTCCCACGACGACGAAAAAGGTAACCGCATATAGCATTTAATGCGCCCACCTAACCACGTCTCGAGCCGGATGCAGGGTACACGCGACAGCTCTCCATTCGCTCCACTACCCCGGGCCCGCTACGACCGTCGCCCCGGCTTCGCGTCCGCCGCCCTCCCCGATAGATTTTGCCTAAAAAGGCGCGCCCAACGGGCAGAAGGATTCCCAGACGACGGAGGCTTCTTCACGAAGGTAAAAACGGGCCCCGGCCCTAAGCCTCGAAGCAGCGAAGGCTGACCCTCGAAGAGGGTTCGACAGCCGGCTTCGAGCACCCGAGTCAGGGACACCAAGGGGCGCCACTCGCAGCATCGCTCGAGGGCCAAGCCCTCGAGGCCCCTCACGTGTATCCAAGGTGGGGAGCATGACATGCAGTGAGATCCCCGCGGAGGGAGGCATCGAGCCACCGGGTCCTATCGAATGGACCCGGCACTCCTGCAGACTGAGCACCCATGCTTTATGAGATCGTCTCCGGGCTACAGTCGACCCCTATCGAACGGGGCACGAGGTCTCACTTGGATTCCCCGTTACCAGCTCACCGGGAACCTCGATACTCGCCCGCTCGTGTAGTACTAGAGCATCCCCCTCGCATCCGATCGAAAGGACTCGCGGGATGACAAGCCAGGGCAACCGGCATGCCGGACAGCTCGAAGAGCCGGCCGGCCGGTTCAGCCTGGCACCCCTCGACAAAAGAGGGTCTAAAAAACTCGGGGGCTCGACACTCCCGAACCTAAAAAACGCAACTAAAACTCGCAAAAAGCCCACGGGGGAGTTCTAACCACTCCCCCGTGGCCTCGGGGGCTACACCCGCGGGTGTCGCTCGCACGACACCCGCGGAACCGACACAGCCGAACCCTCGAGATCCAGTTAGCCAAAACCCTCGAAATCCAAAGTCGAGAGCCCCTGCTCGAGTGCAAGCACTCAAACATGGGCTCGGGGGCTGCTGTCGGGGGAACACCAAAGGGGTACCCCCAATCAACGCAAAACACACGGGTTAAAACCTAGAACACCAATTAATAGCAAGCCCAGCTAGACTTAACCACCTTAATACCAACCTGTCAAAACCCACAACACCGGCCCACCACGGAAGCCTAGGCCCACCAAATGCCTTCCAAACCACCTCGTGGTAGCCTACCTCTCGAGCCCTGTCTCAAGGGGTTCGAGCCCGCCACCGCGATACACCACCCCTCGAGACCCGGCACAGGGCCCTCGAGCCTCTCTGGCACAGCGGCCTATCCCTCGAGACGCTTTATGCTTCCCTCGAGCGGCGCAGACATCGGATGCCAGCCCCATACCGCGCGTTTAATACATCCACCTACTCCAGTCACGTCCTCTGCAGCCCGACGTGTACCACAGTAACCAGGGCAAAATAAAGTCTCGTTTTCACCACAAGCATGGGCAAAAAGGCACCAGCACAGCACTGTTCGACCATACCTTGCACTGTGGCACGTCCCGGTCACATCTCGAGACCCGGATTTCCGCTGTACGACCAGGCTCCCCGGAACTCGCCCATACCTGCGGGGACTCAAGCCCCCCGTAGGCGCCACCTCGAGGCCGGCTCCGCGCCCCTCGAGCCCTAACTACTTTCACGCTATTGGAAGACAGGTACCTCAAGACCCGGAGGGACCCCGCCGTGTCCTGTACGTGCCGGAATGGGTGCTGTACGGCTTCTACATCGTCACGCCACCACGTCCGCGCCCGGGATGGAGGCCACGCCCCAAGGACGCCTCAACAGCAACGCCCACATCGGCTCCAGTGGCCCCGACAAGACAGGGTTCCTACCCTTCTCCGTATTGGGCACTGTACGCCCACACCTGTAATACCCTTGTGTAACCCTGGCCTCCTCTTGCTCTATAAAAGGGGACACCAGGGCCTTCATTCCACGGTGACACAACTCCGAGAGACAACACACGAGTCCACACACACGCACACTCGAGTCCGGACTCCGGTCCACGCTCATTGAGCTTGTATTCGCCCCTGTACAAGCACTTAGGTGCAAGTAATAAAAGAACCTCCTCCCCCGCTGGATGTAGGGCCTTCTTTGCCCGAACCAGGATAAATCCTTGTGTCATCTTGCATCACCATCCAGGAAGAGAGCACGCGATCATATTACTCGTTGGTGTCGTACCCCGGGTTCGAAACACCGACACTTAGGCGAGGGGCGGTGGCATTCGCGCGAGGGTGCTTTCGTTGCGAGCCCCTCGGCCGGTAGCTAAGACGCGCCCGCCCCCACTCACTTAGGCGAGGGGCGGTGGCATTCGCGCGAGGGTGCTTTCGTTGCGAGCCCCTCGGCCGGTAGCTAAGACGCGCCCGCCCTCACACACTTAGGCGAGGGGTGGTAGAATTCATGCGAGGGTGCTTTCGTTGCGAGCCCCTCGGCCGGTAGCAAAGACGTGCCCGCCCCCACACACTTAGGCGAGGGGTGGTAGCATTTGCGCGAGGGTGCTTTCGTTGCGAGCCCCTCGGCCGGTAGCAAAGACGCGCCCGCTCGCACACACTTAGGTGAGTGGCGGTAGCATTCGCGCGAGGGTGCTTTCGTTGCGAGCCCCTCGGCCGGTAACTAAGACGCGCCCGTCCCCACTCACTTAGGCGAGGGGCGGTGGCATTCGCGCGAGGGTGCTTTCATTGCGAGCCCCTCGGCCGGTAGCAAAGACGCGCCTGCTCGCACACACTTAGGCGAGGGGTGGTAGCATTCGCGCGAGGGTGCTTTCATTGCGGGCCCCTCAGACTGCGCGCCGCAGGATCCTTTGCTAGCGGTTTGTTGTACTTGAAAAATCGGTTAACGAAAGTAACTTTACAAGTGCTACAGGGAGGGTTACAACCGGCTATGTCTGCGATATTGCTCTTATTGTCATCCAGCAGCGTGCTTGCTTTTGTTCATCTTCTAGCTGTGGTTTGAGATGGACATGCCACTCAATAAGGCTTTCGCCTAAAGTTACTGGATTGGTGACGCTGTCTAAATGCGATGCCGATGACACAATCATCAAAGCGAAGCCTTGGTTCCTGATGCTTCCTATTCGCATTATGCCTCTTGTGTGGGCTTTTCAGGATTGACACTTGAAAGGATTTGGCGGCTTTGGATGGTTGGGTGGCTTGCGCTTTGGTGTCTATTTATATTGACCTGCCTATGTGGTGAGGGGACTCTGCATTTATTGTTTTGGCTGTACTTGTGGTTTTTTGGTAGGTGAAAAGTTAAGGTGGCGTTTAAGTTTTGCACCGACTGAAGGCTGCTATCTATCCTTCCTGACAGCGGGGATCCCGCGAGGGTTGCTCAGCTTGACCTTTGCTACCGTCCTCCCATTTTGCTGGAGGGTCGGTTTGCAACGCCCACAGGCTTTCGTTCTGCCCTCGTTTTGTTGTAGGGTCGTTTTTGTATTTCCCGCGGGCTTTCGTTCCGCCCTCTCGTTTTGTTGGAGGGTCGGTTTTGTATTGCCCACAGGCTTTCGTTCTGCCCTCTCGTTTTGTTGGAGGGTCGGTTTTGTATTGCCCGCAGGCTTTCGTTCCGCCCTCTCGTTTTGTTGGAGGGTCGGTTTTGTATTGCCCGCAGGCTTTCGTTCCGCCCTCTCTGTTTTGTTGGAGGGTCGGTTTTTGTATTGCCCGCAGGCTTTTGTTCCGCCCTCTCGTTTTGTTGGAGGGTCGGTTTTGTATTGCCCGCAGGCTTTTGAGATTGTCGGTGGCTGTGGAGGATTTCTTTCATCCACCGAACCGACATTCTCGTTCATCATATCGAATTGACGAATGTCTCAACCTTATGTTTGGTTGACTTCATCCTTTGGCGTGCCGCACAGTATTTTTGGGGAATTGCGAATGCTTTCATAGTGTAGCGGTTACATTCGGCTGCCTCGTTAAAAACCCTCGCACCCCGATGAAGGGCTTTCCCGGCGAGGAAAAAGAGTGCAGCCAATTTTGATTACAAAAAAGGTGAAAACGAGAAAAAGCTTACATCAATATTGCACAAAGCAAGGACTATGGGTAAAAGTGACGCAAGTTGTTTGCGTTCTAGGTGTGGGCTGACTCTTCGCCCTTCTCGTCCAGCAGCCGGAATACACCGGGTGCCACCATGCTTGCCACAATGAAAGGCCCCTGCCATTGCGACTGTAGCTTACCTTGCTTATCGGGCTGCCGAATGGTGACCATGTCACCAGGCTTGATGTCCTTCCGGATCGTTCTTTTGTCCCTGTGGTGCTTTGTTTCCGCGTGATACTTTTCAAGGTTGTCTGCTGCCTGCAGCCTTACCTCCTCCATGGTGTCTAGCTCAAGGTGCCTTTGTTCCTCAGTCGCTGGTACCATTTCGGTTCGGAAGGAACCCAATTTTACCTCTTCTAGGGTGACCTCTTCCTCGCCGTATAGTAAGCAAAATGGAGTGAAGCCGGTAGCTCTGGAGCGTGAGATGTTGTGCCCCCATACAGCTGTTGTTAGGGTGTTGGCCCACTTGCCTTTCAGAGAGTCGTACAGAGCTTTTGATACTGCCGAAAAGATTAGCCCATTCGCTCTCTCGATAGCTCCGTTTGCTTGCGGATAGTTAACTGAGGAGAAATTGAGCTTGACGTTGATTTCGTCGCAGAAACTTCTGAATTCGGCACAATCGAACTGCTTTCCGTTGTCACAAGTGATGAAAGAAGGGACGCCGAAATGACAGATTATCCTCTGCCAAACAAACTTGGTTAAGGAGGTGGAAGTTATGCTTGCGAGGGCCTTTGCCTCTATCCACTTGGTGAAATATTCAAGGGCGACCGCTGCGAAGCGCAAGTTGCCCGGGGCTGCTGGTAGCGGCCTAACTATATCGATGCCCCATCTTTCCAAGGGCAAGGTTGGAATTACTGGCGCGGTTTCGTTTGCCGGAGCTTTTTGGTTTTTGGCGAACATCTGGCAACCTTTGCAACATTTGACCAGCTCTCTTGCGTCTGAGGCGGCAGAAGGCCAATAGAATCCTTGCCTCATTGCTCTGTGTGCTATCTCATGAGGTCCCCTGTGAGCTCCGCACATCCCGGTGTGCATTTCTTAGAGTAACTGAATGCCCTCTTGCCTGCTTATGCATTTCAAGAGGGGGGCTACTATTCCATTTTTGAGTAGTTGCTCCCCGATGATTGAGTATCCTTTCGCTCTACTGGCCATCCTTTCGGTGTCCTTTCTGGATTCCGGCTCGTATGTTCCGATTAAGTAGGCAAATATCTGCGACCTCCAGTCGTCACTAGCGATAGCGTGTACCGAACTCGGGTGGTCTTCCTCTTCTTTTATGGCTTTGGCCAAGAGGACCTGGTAGAACACATCTGGTGGTAATGGCAGATTTTGTGCTGCGGCTTTGGCCAATTCGTCTGCCTCTATGTTTTCGGCTCTTGGGATGTGACGTAGAGTGAAGCCCACGAAATATTTCTTCATTCTTCTAATCGCTGCTAAATACTTGGCTAGTTCTGGCTCTCTTGCTGTAAATTCCTTTTCGGCGTGGCCGATGACCACTTGGGAATCTGATTTGACTATGCATCTTCTTGCTCCGATTGCTCAGAGCTTTCGTAAGCCTAGCAACACGACTTCATATTCGGCGGTGTTGTTAGTTGTAAGGAACTGCAGCCTTGCAGCGAATCTGATTTTTGGTCCTTTTGGCGGGGTTAAGATCGCCGAGATTCCGGCTCCCGCCATCCCCCAGGCGCCGTCACAATTCATTGTCCATACTGGATCCTCGAACTCAAGAGATGTGTCGTAAGCTGAAGGAGTCCAATCTGCTATGAAGTCTGCTAGTGCTTGAGACTTGATTGCAGACTGGTGCTGGAAATCAATCACATATTCGTTTAGCTCTGCTGCCCACTTGCCAACCCGACCGATAGCTTCGTTGTTGCGAAATAAAGCTTCTAACGGTTAGGCTGATAGGACCATGATGTGATGAGACTGAAAGTAATGCTCTAACTTCCTGGAAGCCATTACCACCGTGTACGCTATCTTCTCCAACTCTGAATAATTCAGCTTTGCTCCTGACAGGGCCTCAGAAACGAAGTAGATTGGGAACTGCGTCATCTTGTTTTTGTGCTCTTTTTCTTCCACCAATACTGCACTCACGGTGGTGTGAGATGCTACGAGATACAACAAGAGTGTCGCTTTCGGCGACGGTTTGGATATCGTAGTTAGCCTTGTCAGGTACTCCTTCAGTTGTTGGAAGGCCTGCTGCTGCTCCTCTCCCCAATCGAAAGGGTTGGAGCTGGACAGAGTTTTGAAGAAAGGTAATCCTTTTTCGGCGGACCTTGCGATAAATCTGTTTAAGGATGCTAGCCTTCCGGTCAACTTTTGCACTTGTTTGCGGCTCGTGGGCGGTTGCATGTTAATGATCGCCGCTATTTTGTCAGGGTTGGCTTCAATTCCCCTTGCCGATACGAGACAACCCAAGAGCTTGCCCTTCTTGATGCCGAAAATGCATTTGTCTGGGTTGAGCTTCAAGCCGCTTTTGCGGAGATTGCCGAAAGTCTCCAGTAAGTCTGCTTGATGATCTTCCTCTCTGTCGCTCTGGACTACTATATCGTCAACATAAGCTAGCAAGTTTTTCTTATGCTTCTGGCTCTCGAAAACCTTGTCGGTCATTCGCGAGAAAGTTGGGCCTGCGTTACGCAGCCCTACCGGCATCCGCCGGTAGCAATATGTGCCGGTTGGAGTGATGAAGCTAGTTTTCTCCACATCATCGGGATGAAGCCATATCTGGTGCTAACCTGAAAAACAATCTAGCAAACTCATTATTTCACAACCGGCTGCAATGTCGACGAGCCCGTCGATACGCGGTAAAGGATATGGGTCCTTCGGACAGCATTTGTTGAGGTCGGTGAAGTCGATGCACATTCGCCATTTTCCATTCTTCTTTTTCACCAGCACAACGTTTGCCAGCCATTCGGGGTACTGGACTGGCCGAATTACTCCTGCATCGAGTAACCTTTGCACTTCGGCTTTCGCCGCGTCTGCTCTTTCGTTTGACAATTTTCTCAATTTCTGCTTTCTGGGCTTAGAGCCGCTTGTGATGTTCAAACGATGTTGAGCGAGATCCCTACTGACGCCTTGCAAGTCATTTGCAGACCAGGCGAAAATATCATCGTTGTCCGCGAGAAAAGACACTAGTGTGTCCACAAGAAACTTGTTAATCTGTGACGCTCAATCCATGATGATATGTGAAAACCATCACAGATAATGAAGAACTTCTTCAGTATCTGTGACGGTTTTCAGATATCGTCATGGATTGAACATCACAGATTAACAAATTTCTTGTTCATGCTTGAGCCTATGTGCACGGTTCTTTCGGGCCTTGAAGCTGCCAGTGGGGTGCTCACTGTTTCTTCGGCTGCTCCAGCCTTACACTCCGGTGAACTGGCGGTAACACGCTCTTTGACGATTGCCTGCATTTCGTCTTTCTTTGTGACCTCGTTAATTAGGCTGTAACCGGGGGTTGGCTTGCCCTCAATTCTTCTGGAGGCTTGTTGATCTCCGTGCACAGTAATGACGCCGAAAGGGGATGACATTTTCATACATAAGTAGCTTTGCTTGATAACCACGTTGAATTTGTTGGTGAAACCTCTGCCGAAAATGGCGGTATAAGGGCAATCCATGTTTACTATGTCAAACGTCACCATTTCAGTGCGCACTCTTTCTCCTTCGGCGAAAGACACGGGGATTTGTTTTTTGCCGATAGCGTCAATCTTCCTTCCTCTGAACCCGTACAGTGAGTTGTCGGCGGAGTCCAAGCTTCGCCTATCCATCCCCATCGCTTTGAAAGCTTTGCCGAATAAGATATCGGTTGAGCTGCCTGTGTCAATCAAGATGTTGTGCAAGGTGAAGCCAGCCACACTGGATGTGGCGACGAAAGCATCGCAATGTGGGTAATCACGGACTTTGAAGTCTGACTCATCGAAGCATATCGGCATCAGCGACCAAGCAGGTCTATTCAACGGGAGTCTTCGTGATATGGTTTGGACCCTTCAATGATAGTCCCTTCTTGCCCTCTTGCTTTCGTGTTCCAGGTTGGATCCGCCGGTGATTGCGAAAATATGACCTCGAGACGGGAGGATGCTATTGACTGCCCCGGAGTCGTTCTCTACGTCCTGCCCCTGTTGGTAGTTGAGCTGCGTTGACTGTCCTTGAGGTTGGGCTTGAGCCGGAAGTGCTGGAGGTGGTGTTGGTTGACGCTGGTACTGCATTGGTGACGAAACTGCCACGAACTGCGATGGAAAGATTGGGAATTGGTAACCCTGATACGCCGGATTGAACCAGTGCATGTTTTGGGATGTGATATACTGGGGAGGATGCATTTGCGTGTTTACATAATTGCTGCCCGATACAACCCCTGCTGCTAGGTCTTGTGAGTTGTGGAAGACATGCTTGGTGCTTTCGCCGGAAGTTGAGGCTTGATCCTTGTCTTTCAACTCCTTTGCCATCTTATGGTATTTGCATTCTCGGGTGGTATGACCGAAATTTCCGTCGCAAATGACGCAGTATGGAGGTTTAGGTCCCCTTCCTCGACCTCTTCCGTCACGGCTGCCACGTCCGGCCCTTCAGCCGCATCCTCCACGGAAAGCTTGATCGAAACCTCTTTGTTGCTGAAAATTGGCCGGGTTAGGTCTTTCTGCATCCCCCATCGATTGTTATGGTTCTTCCTGCAGATTGTTGATTGACCGGAAAGGCTCGATAATTCTTTGGTTCGGCACCGGGGGTGGGCGACTTGCTCTCGTCATTTGCCTTTGCATCAGGCGGGTGGCCTTACGCCGCCAAAAGTCATCGTCCGATCTCGCGTATGCGTTCATTATGTCAAATAATTCATGGACGGTCTTTGGGCGGTTCTCTCAACAAGTGAGCAGCACACTGCCCCATCCCCAAGCCTTCAATGGCTACTGCGATTACTGCTGCTTCCGGCACATTCGGAGCTTGAGCCTTTAGCTGGATGAAACGTCTGAGATATTCGGATAGTGGCTCGTCATCCTGCTGGGTACAATTCATGAGGTCACGGGTGGTGTTGACATCCGGCCGGAAACCTTGGAAAGTGGCGAGTAATTCGGCCTTCAACTGAGCCCATGAATAGACAGACAACGGTTTGAGGGTCGTGTACCAATCATGAGCTACGTCCTCAACTGCAAGAATGAGAGATTTTGCCAGAGCCTGATTGTCCCCACCAGCCGAAAAGACGGCTGTCTCGTAGCTTGCCAAGAACTTGCGTGGATTCACCTTGCCATCGAAAGTCGGAATGCGTGGCTTGTAGTTGAGGGGCCATGGATGAGCTTGCAGCTCCCTCAAGAGCGGGGAAGTTTCGTCGATGGTGTTGTCGAAAGCTAGCGGTTGCTCTCGCCGCGGTATGAATATATTTTCTTGGATCATCGGGTTTAGGCCTCCTCCTGCCCTTTGCAGCTCCTGAATTTCCTTTTCCAGTTGCCTCCTCTGCGCTTCCGCTTGGCGGAACGCGTCACGAGTTTCATCCTCCCTCGCTTTTGCTGCTAGTTGAAGCTGCAACTAATCTCTTTGCCGAACCAACCTTTCGATTTCTTCTTGTTGCTGCGTCAGCATTCTGATTGCTTGGGCGTGCCTGGTAACTTCAGCATCGTCGTCTTCTTCATCGTCGGGCTCGTCTTGGACGTTCCCTTCCGGCGTGCCATCTCTGCCGAAAGGTGGGTGACCCAAAGGTTGTAAGTCGTGGCTTGTGGACGCTACCGGTGGTAGTTGGGTTCCCGTCGGGAGCGTGCCGCCGAAAGCTTGGGGGTTTGAGGCTGTATTCGGTGGTATTTGAGTGGCTATAGCGGATGCCGCGATTGTGTCTTAGCCATCCTTATTTGCGGCAACCGTCTCGAGATTGTCGACCGTCTTCGGCGCCTTCCTTGGTGGCATGGCAAGCTCGGGCGACAACCACGGTGGGTGCCAATGTTGTCTTAGGGCCGGAACCCTAAGACTGTCGGTCGACGCACGAGCGAAAAGCACAAGCCAAAGGCGAACGGAGACTGGAGAATTAAGCAAAGTGAACAGTGTTCCCCCCTCCCGCTGGGAGGACGGGGGCTTTTCATATTAATCCAAAACGGTTTGAAAGTACAAGAATGCCCTTCCAACTACTCTGTTGAGATTACAACGGCGCCAAACCCAACTACTCCACTGCTTCTTGCCGCCCCCAGCGGTCCGAGGGGCAACATCGTCACTTCGCCCCCTGGCTCCTTTCCTCGACCGGTGGGCCCGCTCCCCTTGACCGAGGCTTCCGGCAACCTGTGAAAACCTGTGAAAAACCGAAGCCGTGAATGACGAAAATTCCCGTCGGAGGCGCCTGGCCCCTTTCGCGCGAAAGCTACCCGGACCACCTGCAGTCCCTTTCGCGCGATAGTCGTCGCAGCTGGCTCGCCCGCCCGTTGTTGCACCTTCGCACGAAAACCACTGCGAGCCAAAGCCTAGGCCGCTACCGGCCCCTTCCGCGCGAAAGCGCGGCCTAGCGGGCCTGGCCGCCCGCCGGCGCGCTTCCGCTCGGAAGCTGCTTCAATACCCGGGCTCCAGCCGCTCTAGCCCTTCTTCGCGCAATTGCGTGCTTTCGCGCGAAAGCTCCGTCTTTCTTTGATCTGCGGGCCGGAGGCGCCAGCGGCCTGGGTACTATCCCAACAGTTGGTATCATAAATGTTATTATTTAATTATATAAATTTGGTTAAACTTAGAAAACTTTTACTTTTCAATATTCGAATGACTTGTAATTTCGGATGGACGGACTACATAACTCGATTGGTGCTCTCGTAGCACAATAGATAATAAAATAATCAATACTATACGATTGATTGCTGAAATGATGAGTCCTCCAAAATTTCAATCTCCATGCAAACAGAAGCCATCAACTAAGAGGTGCCATCTCCTCACACTGCCAGAGCACTGCCATCAAAAAAATGTACCCTTAAAATAATTTTTTTATTAATTCCATAATATTTATACGATTTATTTGGTTGTATCTTCTAGATTTACTTCAAGATTTAATGATAATACTAGGATAAATGCCCGTGCGTTGCAACGGAAGAAGAAAGATACTCTAAAAATCTTTTAGGTTAAGTTTAATCCGAAGTTTAAATTTTTAAACGATAACTATAAATAAACTCTTTGGGTTTAGTTTAAAAATATGTAAGTGATGTAAGTAGATCCATTTCCAAATTTAATTTCATAGTACATATGCCCGCACGCTATAACGGAAATAAAAATACATTAGGATTGTTCGGCATGATTTATGACGGTTGTTGTTGTGTTGTTGTGATAGAAAAACATTGACCAACTTTGACCGATCATAAGCTTTAGCAAACAAGGTCATTAACACAAATAAGACATGAATGTTAAATACCTAAATATTTATATTTGTTCCTTTTTATTAATTTTTTGAGCTATAATTTTCTTTATGATGGATTGGTAGTGTAGGTTAACATTGGTAATAATATCATAATGTCTAATTAATCTATACCTAATAATAAAGAGCCCCGTTGGATTGAGCTTAGGGCCCTGATGGCAGCAACGGTGGCCGATCCAAGGAGGGGCGGGGATGTCAGGTGGATTTGACGGAGCTCACCATAGCGCCACGGGAGAGGGGTGGAGTAAAAAGTGTCTCGCTCATGGCAGGGAGCTCGGCGAGACCGGCTGATGATGTGGGGCAGAGGAAGATGAAGGCGAGGGCGATACGAGGAGAGGAAAAGACGGGTGAAAGAAGATACGTACGCACCCGCACATACGCTAAACATCACATTTTAAAAAAAAAATCAGTCGAAAAATTTGTTTGGGGCAGAGGGAGATGAAGGCGAGGGCGACACGGGGAGAGGAGAAGACGGGTGAAAGAAGATACGTACGCACCCGCACATATGCTAAGCATCGTATTTTTTAAAAAAAATCAGTCAAAAAATCTGTTTTTGCAAAAACAAATTTTTCAAATTTTAGAATAATAAATTTAGTCAAAATTATTTCACGGGAGAAATATTTGTCAAAACTGACCCAATCTCGAAAATAAATAAATGCAGAAAGACCAAAGTTTAAATTGTTAATTTTGGTAGTGGTCCACGAGCCTTAATGATCTCACGTCGACCCCGTCCAGGTAAATATGGAGCAACGGGACACGAGGCACTCTTCTTATAGCGTGAGCTCGTGGCTCGTCCGCCTTCAGCTGGTGAGGTGGTGCTAAACGCCCAGACCGAAACTGAACGAGCGTTCGTCTCCGCTCTACTACCGCTGAGGTCTCGTGGGCTACCGAGACTGGGCCTTCAAGTTTGGGCCGATTTCGTTGCAAAGAGGTCCGGGCCGAGACGAAACAACCAGACTGGATCGGTGTTTTCTCCAACCGGTGTTATCGACCAGACGAAAGGGGAGGGGGAACGGACAGGCTATTAGTCCCATATCGATCCCCTAATTTTGTGGGAATCCTAGTTAGTCTATATAAATAGGCTTGACGAAAACGGCCAGACCAAAGACAGCGAAGAAATTTTGCCTCATTATTATTATTATTATTATTATTATTTTATTATTATTATTATTATTATTATTATTATTATATATTATTATTATTATTATATATTATTATATTATATATATATTTATATATTATATATTATTAGGTATATATATTATTATTAGGTATAGGTATAGATATAGATTATTATTAGGTATATATATAGATATAGATATAGAATAGATATAAACATATAGATATAAATTAGATTCAATGATAAATTAAGTAAGTCATGGATTATTTATTAGATTATAGAAGGATAAAGAGTTCAAAGATTTATAGTACTATATTTATTATTTATTTTTTTTATTTATATAAGAAAAATAGGAAAAAGTCATGTACAGTTAGATAGCATGCAGGGAAGCGGAAACGGAAGAAAAAAAAAAGAAAAACGGAAAGAAGAAGGAACCTCCTTCGTTTAGTAAACGAACAACATTTCTTTATCGGAGCTGCAGAGAGAGAAACCGGCGGCGTTCTGCGTTTCGACTTCCGAGTCCTAGATCAAATATAAAAAATTTGTTTCTGCAAAAACAAATTTTTCAAATTTTAGAATAATAAATTTAGTCAAAATTGTTTCACGGGAGAAATATTTGTCAAAACTGATAAATGCAGAAAGACCAAAGTTTAAATTGTTAATTTTGGCAGTGGTCCACGAGCCTTGATGATCTCACGTCGACCCGTCCAGGTAAATATGGAGCAACGGGGCACGAGGCGCTCTTCTTATAGCGTGAGCTCGTGGCTCGTCCGCCTTCAGCTGGTGAGGTGGTGCTAAACGCCCAGACCGAAACTGAACGAGCGCTCGTCTCCGCTCTACTGCCGCTGAGGTCTCGTGGGCTAGCGAGACTGGGCCTTCAAGTTCGGACCGATTTCATTGCAAAGAGGTCCTCTACTGCCACTGAGGTCTCGTGGGCTACCGAGACTGGACCTTCAAGTTCGGGCCGATTTCGTTGCAAAGAGGTCCGGGCCGAGACGAAACAACCAGACTGGATCGGTTGGAACGGACAAGCTATTAGTCCCATATTGGTCCCCTAATCTTGTGGGAATCCTAGTTAGTCTATATAAATAGGCTTGACGAAAATGGCCAGACCAAAAATAGTGAAGAAATTTTGCGTCTTTATTATTAAAAAAAATAAAATAATTATAATAAGAAGAAGAAAAAAAAAGATAGATATAGATTATTTTAACGGTAGATGACGTGCTCATCGAATAGCTGAGACACCTATGTTAATTTTATTAATCTGCTGGTCTAATTTTGGGAAGCACTTATAGGGTAGGATGTGTTTATAAGGATGAGTGTACTATATGTGACTATTTGCGTTTGTACTGTATGTTTCATGATAAATAAATGTTAGTACTTTTATTTTTGTAGAGGTTTAGTTCAAACTTAAATTTGTCTGAGTCCTAAAAAAACGAGAATAGTTTTTATTTTTAGAACGGAGAAATTATATCCTGCCTTGCCCGCCTATACATATAGGAGGTAGGAGCAAGGCCTTTTCAGCATAGCCAGATGCCATACTACGAAGCGACCAGCCATTGTATCACTGTATGCCTTTGCATGAGCAGAGTGGAGTTTGAACAGTGAAAACAAACATCCAAACATGCCTCCGAGCATATACGACAGCCGATGCAGGGATAGCAGTCTCAATACAATCAAACAGGCCTAAAATGAATTAGGACGCATACTATACTACGATCAATTCATAACCTAAAATGATATGATTAGAGCAGCATGTATTATGTAGCTGCAATGCATAGATCGATTCCCAAATAAATTGCAACACATGATATGATTATTAGTTTTATATGGAGTTAAAATAAAATCTCGGCCGCAAGTTGTCCAGACTCCAGACCACGCAAAGAAGCTAATGTTTGCTAGTCGCCTAGTCATCGATACAAAAGGCCGGCCCAAGCGATCAAACTAGACAGCAGCTTTATGGGCCACGGAACGCATCCTCGCCCTCACCGTAATATCTGCCGCGCGTGCGGCCCAACTCTGCTTCCTCCTCCCACACGACCGACCACCATATCTTGCGCAGAGATTCTCTTTATTAGGAAACTGCAGGAAGGACTCTCGCTTCTTATCGAGCCATGTCACCTTCTTTTCTCTGCCGTTGGATCCCTCCACAGAACTTGATCGAGTCGTTCGTCTCAGGCCTGGGCTCGGCCACCTCCGCCTCTGCCCCTACAGGCCTGCACCTGCCCGGCTGCCCGCCACACTGTTTGTGCCTCCCTCCACCACCTACATCGGTGGGGGGTCTGGCGTCCGGTGAACCTCGTGCCTTGTGCCCTGGCCCCCATCTTTTCTTTATAGCGCTGGGCGACAGGGCCCCACCAACCATAGGGTTGAGCGCCCCCGATCAAAGCGCGGATGAGAGGCCCGTTAGACCGTTGGGCCTAACGGGAGGAGGAGATCAATTCCAACATCCTCTAGCACCAAACCATGCATATTGCATAATTAGCTTGTGACTCTGTTCGGCAGGACTCATGAGTCGTCTTATAAGTTTAAAACGGTTGATTTGTTACGGGAGAAAAATTCTATTGCGCAACTGATTTATTCAGAATAAAGCTGTCTTATGGCTTAAACAATAAGAGCCAAGCCGAGACCTTCGGCAACAGAGCTAAAAATCTTACGGTCTAGCCTCGGTAATTGTGGGAATCGTAGACCCACATTTCTTTCCTTACGCTGGCCGGCAAAGACAAAGAGTGTGTTTGGCTCCTCATTTTTTTCTATTTGGTTATTAGAATGGAATGAATTGATACATCACCCTCCCATTAATTCCTCATAAGAGCATCTCCAACAACTTGGTATAATTTACTTGCTAAATCTTGAGTTTTAGCAAGTTGCTAATTTATTTGCCAAGTGAAAAAAAGACTTCTCTCCAACAACTCCCTAAAACACACTTGCCAAAACGAACGAACGAAGAGCCGGGTCCGCTAGTTATAGACATGGGTATAAATTTTTCAGGTAAAAAGAATAAAAAAAAAAGAGTAACTTGAGGGGAGGGGAGGTGTAGGCGCGCACGGAGGGGGAGGGGGGCGTCCGCGCCGGTTCCGCAGTGCGGGAAATTGCGCGCGCGCGGGGTTGTTTACCAAGTTGGGAAAAATACCAAGTAGTTTAGGGAGTTGTTGGAGAGGGTTTTTTGAGTTTTTGCCAAATTTATAAGAATACTAAGTTGATTTAGGGAGTTGTTGGAGATGCTCTAAGCCAATAATTAGTATATACATGAAGAATGAATTGATTCTACTAAAATTAATAGGATAAACTCATGATACATCATCTCATAAAATATGAGGTTTTACTCAACAAATCAAACACCCTAAAAGTGGGCGACGATATGGCACGGACCGGAGCTAGTTGCTTCGGCGGCGTCAAGTCGCCTGCTGGGTCGTCGATGAGATGTTCTCCAAACAAATATGTACTCCAGCTGGAGATCCGATCCCACGGAAGCAATGCCAATAGACGGAGACTCTTGGTTCAATCCGCTGACTAGTCGGCATCTGTAGATGCTGGTCAGCTCGTGTTTGCGCACTGAAGGGGGCCACAGGACACAACACAGCATCCGATTCCCATCCATAATGTATTCGAGTTTGCTTCCTTGCACTGGTTTGGTGGTTCGGTACGGTTCCGGCCTTATGGCGGCTGTTAGTTTCCTAACAACATTGCTTTAATCGGTTGCTATGGTGCATGTGTTCGCCAAGAAAATTTGATCAGACAACATCCACAACCTTTTCTATATGCATGCAGATACAGATACGAAATAATAGAAACATATATTTTAATTAAATAACAAAATGGCATAACATATTTTGGGTGTATTTAACACATTCTTACAAGCATCAGTACAAAATTTCTCTGAAAAATTAATTCCACAATTGAGAATAAGGCCCTCTGTTCGATTTGTGTATATAACTAGGCAGGGCTTGGATCGATTTGTGCATTTTCATTTCAATCTTTCATTTGCCCTCTGTTCTAAACACCATCACCTAAAGCAAACTAATAAAAAATAAAAGTAAAAAAGAAATAAAAAATAGAAGCCCAAATGATTTTCATATCACTGCCTTATTCTCGACCCGTCTGACTGCACGGATGAGCAGTGGTGCACACTAGCAGCACGACGGGCAAGCAGCTGAAGGGCGAGCTATGAGTTATTTAATTATAAAATATATCTTGCTATTGTTTTATATTTGTATGTATATGTACAAAAAGTTATAGATTATAGTGTTATTTATGCTAAGGGTATATATGTCTTTGCAGCCTCCAGCTCACACCGTTAATATCACTTAACAGAACGAGGGCAACACGAACACTCAAATTCAGAAAGCAGGGGCAAATATGCAAAGTCTAAAAAAAAGAAGGCAAACGTATAGTTAGAAGTAAAAACGAGAGCAAAAATGTAATTGCCCCGTAGTTATAATATATCCACGTACGGTGGTACTGCTTTACCTTAAAGTATACCATGAATTATATTGATCAAATTCACAATGAGGCGCAACAAGATCGACTACTATGCACCAAATTATGATTTTTGTACTGGCCTGCTTATGGAAACTGGGTTGTTTTACAATAACTTTTCATTACCACAAAAAGGTCAATATATACCGACATGGCAACTAGAATTTGCAAGGAATTATTTCTAGAAGTTCACATCCTCAAGGCCAAAACTAAATTGAGTCATACTCTAGAAATCTGGTTAATGATGAAATTGGAAAGTTAAGGGTTGTAACAAAAGTCTTGTGCAGGCTCCTCAGTACAATTTATTTATTTTATATAATTTAAATTGCACGTCATTTTGCATACTTTAGTAGTGTAATTGAAGCAGCAGGTCCGCAGGTTGTAGTAGCTAGCAGCAGGTACATGTTTGTAGTTTGTAGTAGCTAGCAGCGGGTACATGTTTGTAGTAGAGCAGCAAATCATTAGATATATTTCTATATGGGTGTTCTTCTAGTAGTGTCAATGTGTCATTGAAGTAATAATCTAGAGTAAAACAAACAACTCTTTTAGTTGTATAGTATGAAATCTGTATTCACTACTTTTAAGTGGCAACAACAAAAATTATCCACATTTTTCTATTAATGCAAATATTTTTTTCTTATCATGTTAGGACCAAATAGATACGATGATGGCTCAGCCTACATCAGAAGGGAACAACTAGGTGAAAGGTCCTAAATGTCTAGAGGGGGGTGAATAGCCTAATTAAAAATTCTACAAAGCACTAGAGCAAAACTTGGTTAGACAACAATACGGCGATAAAGCGGGTTTGCTCTAGCTCTATGTCAAATGTAAGCCACCTATATCATAATTCTAGTTATTTATAATCTATATGCACACACAAAGGCTAAGTTGCTACTCTCTAACTAGTGGGCTAGCAAGAAATAATTATTTCTTAAAAAGAGCTAAGCTAGCTAACTAAAGCGATACTAGACAAAAGAGCAACTACTAATAAATATAACTATCACTACACAAGTATATAAGGATGTAATAGAAGTGATAGAAATATTTACCACCACCGGCAAGAGATAATTAATCGCAATACAAATGCCAAGTGAATACCGGGAGATATCCAAATAGAGAATTGACACACGAATTTTCTCCCGAGGTTCACGTGCTTGCCGGCACGCTACTCCCCGTTGTGTCGACCACACACTTGGTGGTTCGGCGGCTAATAGGTGTTTTACAAACCTAGCTCAACAAATGAGCGCCGCAAGAACCCACTCACAAGTGAGGGTAGCTCAATGACACGAGCATTCCACTAGAGTTGTCTTTCACAACTCTCCCGCGGGAAGGCACAATAACCCCTCACAAATTTCTTGATTGGGGGCGGACACAATCACCAAATCCCCTCACCAATCACAAATCCACCAACCGTCTAGGTGGCGACAACCACCAAGAGTAATAAGAAATCCACAATCACAACAATAACCTAGTGCCAAGAATTGAATCACAAATGCATGCACCTAGGGTTTCACCTCCTCTCATGAACAAGAACCAACCATGGAGATGGAGAGGATGGATGGAGGGGATCCTCTTGGAGCTCTCAAATCGATCTATGGAGTTTGCTCTCTCACTTGCTTGCACCTCAAATCAATGGAGTGAGAGAGGGAGGATGGAGCTCTCTTTCTTCTTAGGGTTTGCAAGAGGAAGAAGAAGAAGAATGAACAAGTCTGACTTCAAAATGAGCACAGCACCCTCAAGTAGCTACCAGCCAAAGCACATGACCGTTGGGCGCGGATCTGAGTTG
Source organism: Coix lacryma-jobi var. lacryma-jobi (assembly GCA_009763385.1). Classification (NCBI taxonomy): domain Eukaryota; kingdom Viridiplantae; phylum Streptophyta; class Magnoliopsida; order Poales; family Poaceae; genus Coix; species Coix lacryma-jobi. The sequence continues at coordinate 209,721 of VDCT01001198.1, read as the reverse complement.
AACCAGATATTCCGGGTAGGGCTGAGAAAATATCCGAGCAAGGGCTTGTTGTCTATGCAAACTGAGCGCGTTTGTAAATAGCCGGAACATCCGGGTAGGGCCAACAATAATTCCAGCTGAAGGTTCACTGTTAGGTGCAAAAAGGAACGGATGTCCGAACACAATATCCGGCTAGGGCTGAAAGTTATTCCGGCCGGGGGCTCTCTGTTAGAAGCAAACACTTCTCCAATTTTCCCTCTTTTCAAGTGCTATCTCTTCCAAAAGATTCAAAACAAATTAGCACTTGAGTTAGCATTTTGCACAAAGACTTTTTAGGGTTAAACTCATCCATCTCACCATGTCACTAAGCGCAATGCATATGCAAATGAGACTCACACTTAGTGGCACTAGATAACCATTGTAATTAAAGATTTCCCCTCTTTATAGTACGGTTATCTATCCTAAAATCCGATCACGCACTCTATTGCGTCTTGACCGGCAAAACAAATCCTATTTTTATACCTTCGCCTTGAGCCCATAGGATTTTGTTTTTCTCTTTCTTCTCTCCAAGAAATGAGCACTTGATCAATAATTTGTGGCCATCACACCATGTGTGCCATCCTTGCTCAATCTTGTATGTGAACATAACCTATCTCATCCACAACACTAGGATAAAATTTAGTCCACATGATTGTCTCAATTACCAAAACCAAAACTAGGCTTTCAATCTCTCAATCTCCCCCTTTTTGGTAATTGATGACAACCTTTACAAAGATAGGAATTGAATTTAAAATTCCAAGCTAATAACATACACAAGTGCAAGCTATTAACTTGGTTTGGATTTATGTTGCTTGCCCAAGCATTTTAACCATAAGAAGTAAATTGGACAAGTTTCACAAACCCGATTTGGTAGTATTAGCTCCCCCTATATATGTGCTAGTCATGTTTGGATTGAAACTTTCACATATGCATAGATAAAAAAAATGTGGGAGATTAGTTACTACCAAATGATGCTAAGGTGTAAAGAATGGACCTTTGAAGCGTGATACCAATCGGAGTAAAAGTTTATAACCTTCCTTAGCACCATGATGAGCTAGATACATCACAAACACTAGATACCTCATGAGATTAACATTATAATCAAGGTTCTAGTACTACATGTGAAAAAACAATATGTCTAGCTATCAACCTATGCATGCTATTTTTTCAATCATGATTCAAGTTCTACAACTAGCATACATCACACAAGCATGTATATCAAATTTAAAACTTGTGCAAATGCAAGCAAACATATGGATATGCACATATCAAATGCAACAAACAAGTTCATGAGCTTGCTCCCCCTACTTGTATGTTTCTCTTGTCCAATGATTTTTTATCCTCTTTGCATTCATCAATTTTGATCGTCATTCCATGTCCATACAAGGCAAACTCCCCCAATTTCAATATCTTTGTAGCACTCTCTCCCCCTTTGTCATCAAAAACCACAAAAGGTATACATCTTTTGCACAAAGGGTGGTACTAGGGGTAGATGGTTGATGCTTGAATATTGTATTTTTGATGGACACCATCACTTATTTTGAAATGAGACCATTTGTAGATACAATGAGTAAGATCTTTAACCTTTGATACCAATTTATGGGGCTTCTCCCCCTATGTCCAAGCCTGGGTCATACCACTTGATGAACTTGAGCACTAGATGATGGATGCTTTCTTGATTTGATCACTTAAAGTTGAGGATCACTTGAAGTTATTGTATACCACTTATAAGCTTGATTTAGATGACACCACTTGTAATACCACTTGATAATAGCACATATATGAAAGGTTGTATCACAAGATGCAAGTCTAGGTACCACTTTTGAATGTTGAACTTGATATCCATTTGCATTTCTATCTTCTTTTTGAACTAGATTGTTTCCATGAACTTTCTTCTCTTATGGTTTAAACTAGCAAACTTGCATAAGTAACCTAATTCGGTTTAAACCAATGACAAACTTCTTCACACATCTTGCAATGGTTATCTTGTCAATGTTGAATTAGATCCTTTCTTGCTCATTTAACTAGATTAACCACTAGGTTCACATGCTCATGAAAAAGTCATATGTAGCCACTAGATCATATCAAACATAGAAGCAATAGTGGCATCATATGTGCTCTAAAACATTTTATTTTCATGAATGCTCCTAGTCACTATTTTTGGATGTCTATATGCTCTAAACAAGTCCTAAACAATGTATGTATGCATATGAAAAACAATGATACATTTGCTATCTTGGAATAGAGGATAGTCAATATGATTCCAATAATAACTCTAAAATAGCAATGTGAAGTCCATTAGGTAGCTTGGTGAAGACCACTTGATAGATATCAATCGATAGAACAAATCTTCACTCATATGAAATGAAAATCACTAAAGATTAAGTGCACTATCTTGTTGTTGTGGTTGGCTTGCTTATTTATTTCTTCATTTTCTTGCATGAGAGCATCATATGAGAATACCACTTGAATTGTCATGACTAGCTCTCTTTTGGGTGTTGCTTGTTTATCTTGATCAAACTCTTGATTGCTTCTAGATCAATTCAAAACCACACTTAGGTCCCTCAAACACTTATAACATGATTCCAACTTGAGGGCCTTTCAATCAATTGAATTCCAAAATTCCACAGATTCGCAGTTTTTTTTGTGGCAGATTCTGTACCTCTGAGTGAAAAATTCATATCTCCCAAAATATATATCCAATACCCATGAAATTTGGTGGAGATGTGCTTCAATATGTTTCTAGCAGATGTAAAAATTTGAGCTTCATTGGTTTTATAGATTGCTACAGATTTCATATCTTCCCACAGTGCTACATGCTGAAAACTGCTGCACTTGTGTTGATAAGATCCACTCCAAAACCAAAGCATCACTTATCCAATGATCATGAAATTTGTACAGCAACTAGTATTATAGTATTAGAGCATGCATACCAAATTTCAAGACAATCCAAACAGATTTGATCACTCAAACATAGTTATTGTCACAGCTAGCTCAGATTTTGTAATATAGGACAATTTCATCACTTGAGCTATTCTTCCTCAAATTGAACCAAATCTGAAATCAATTTGCTTGAATACCAACACAAGACATATGTCCATTCAACCCACTTACTAAAAGTCATCTTGTGAATATATCTGATCAAACTAACTCAAACTTGATCACTAAGCAATTTATCCATTCTATCATCTTTATAGCAAGCAACATATGCATATTTCCAATTCAATCAACTCATATGCACCCAAATGAATATGGTCAACAATAAATATACCTTAGTAGCTCATGATCATCTAATAGCAAGCTTCATCTTTAATATTTGCAAGCAACCAAATAATTCAATAAATCACCACAACTTGAAACATAACACTTGTATGTTGTAGCACATTTAGACTTCACTTGTTGTCATGGCATTGGGATAATGATTATCACTTTTCAATACTTTGCTCAATCACATAATCAACATAATAAATATCACTTGAACCAAGTCTCCAATGCCAATGGTACCTACAAATAATCATCTACTTTTTGATGGTACCCAAATCTTTTTGGGTCCTTCAAGGTTAGTTACAAGGCTCTTGGGCACCCAAATAGCTTTCTTCTTTGAGCCCACAATAGGTGTACCAACGAACTTAGCCTTCACACCATTAGCACCCTTGGAAAGAACATAGCAAGAATCATAAATAAATGAGGATACAAAATTATTAGCTCTCTTGTTCTTGCAATGTTGCTCTATGTGCCCAACTTGCTTGCATCTATTGCAAAACCGACCATTGCTTCTCACAAAACTAGTTTTGGGAGTTGCAAAGGCCGTCTTGCCTTTCTTGGGGGCATAGCCAATTCCTTCTTTTGCAAGAGAAAATCTTTGGCTACCCAAGCACTTTAGCAAGCGGGCATCTCCACCATAGGCATTGCCTAAGGCATGAGTGAGCTCATTGACCTCCTTTTTCAAGGTCTCATTCTCTACCATTAGTGAGGCATCACATGTGAAACCGTCACTCATAGTGGAAGTAGTAGTTGTGGATGAGCTGCATGAAGGGTTAGTGGGAGCAACAATAATAGGATTATAAAAGGATTCATCAAGAATATCACAAGTAACTCCTATGTCACATGTTGGGGCAACATCCTCAACCTTGACTTGATCAAGGAGGGAAGAGTGAGCTTCTTCAAGCTTAGTGTGAGCTTTGCCAAGCTTCTCATGGGCTTCCTCTAGCCTCTCATGAGTAAACTTGAGCTCATCAAGTGATTGCTCAAGAAGACTAAGCTTCTTGCGCAATTCCTTTCACTCTTTCCTCTTTGTTTCAAAGCAAGTGTGAGCTTGCTCAAACATGTCCATGAGTTCCTCATTAGAATATTCCTCATTTTCATCACATTCATTATCATCATCACTCTCATCATAGGATGTTACCTTGGATGGCCTAGCCATCAAGCATGTAGGTGGAGTACCAAATATAGAAGGCTTCTTGTTGATGGCAATACTTGCAAAAACTTTCTTCTTGATGTTGTTTTGCTCTTCATCATCACTATCATCGGAAGAAGCCTCACTATCCCAAGTCACCACATAAGATCCACCCTTCTTCTTAGTGAGTGAGAGTTTCTTCTCTTTCTTTCCCTTCTTGTCCTTCTTCTCCTTCTTCTCATCTTCATCACTATCACTATTGTAAGGACAATTGCTATCACATGATCTTCACTTTTGCACTTGTAGCATCTTCTCACATAGTCTTTGTTCTTGAAGTTGTCTCTTCTCTTTCTAGCACCATAGCCTTTCTTCTTCATAAACTTGCCAAATTTTCTAACAAGAAGAGCCATGGCTTCATCATCAATGTCACTTGAATCTTCATCATCATCTTCACTTGATTTAGCTTGTTTGACCTTGCTCTTGCCTTTGGATGAGGTTGCTTTGAATGCTAAGCTCTTCTTCTTATCTTTCTCATCTTCTTCCCCTTCCCTTTCCACACGGTAGGTGTCATGAGTGATCACCTCACCTAGTACTTGGTTGGGGTCCTTTGTGTCCATGTCCTCTCTCAAGAGTATAGTAGTTAGCATTCCAAATCTTGAAGGCAAGCAATGCAAAAACTTGAATATGAAATCCTTGTTCTTGACATCCTCACCCAAGCTCTTGAGATCATTGACAATTATTTGCAATCTATTGAACATGTCAGCAATTGATTCATCTTCTTGCATCTTGAAGCTTGCGAACTTGTCCTTGAGAATGTATAGCTTGGCACCCTTGACTTCTTTGGTGCCCTCATATGTATCCTCCAATCTCTTCCATATATCAAAGGCAAACTCAAGATCTTTGATTCTCTCAAATATCTTTGGATCAAATGCATTGTACAAGGCATTGATGGCATGCACATTGCATTTGAGCTTCTCTTGCTCGGCCGGGGTGGGAGCTTGGGGATTAGCTATCTCAATTTTTATTTCTGTCACATTCCACACCTCAAAACTCATTGTCCTCAAATGATTTGCCATCTTCCTCTTCCAATGATCATAGCTAGTGCCATCAAAATACGGAGGCTTGCCAATTTGATTGATTTGAGCCATTTCAACACCGAAGGTTGTTAAGCCTTGATTGAACGGTGGCCACGGCTCTGATACCACTTGAAAGGTCCTAAATGGCTAGAGGGGGGTGAATAGCCTAATTAAAAATTCTACAAAGCACTAGAGCAAAACTTGGTTAGACAACAATACGGCGATAAAGCGGGTTTGCTCTAGCTCTATGTCAAATGTAAGCCACCTATATCATAATTCTAGTTATTTATCTATATGCACACACAAAGGCTAAGTTGCTACTCTCTAACTAGTGGGCTAGCAAGAAATAATTATTTCTTAAAAAGAGCTAAGCTAGCTAACTAAAGCGATACTAGACAAAAGAGCAACTACTAATAAATATAACTATCACTACACAAGTATATAAGGATGTAATAGAAGTGATAGAAATATTTACCACCACCGGCAAGAGATAATTAATCGCAATACAAATGCCAAGTGAACCGGGAGATATCCAAATAGAGAATTGACACACGAATTTTCTCCCGAGGTTCACGTGCTTGCCGGCACGCTACTCCCCGTTGTGTCGACCACACACTTGGTGGTTCGGCGGCTAATAGGTGTTTTACAAACCTAGCTCAACAAATGAGCGCCGCAAGAACCCACTCACAAGTGAGGGTAGCTCAATGACACGAGCATTCCACTAGAGTTGTCTTTCACAAACTCCCGCGGGGAAGGCACAATAACCCCTCACAAATTTCTTGATTGGGGGCGGACACAATCACCAAATCCCCTCACCAATCACAAATCCACCAACCGTCTAGGTGGCGACAACCACCAAGAGTAATAAGAAATCCACAATCACAACAATAACCTAGTGCCAAGAAATTGAATCACAAATGCATGCACCTAGGGTTTCACCTCCTCTCATGAACAAGAACCAACCATGGAGATGGAGAGGAGATGGATGGAGGGGATCCTCTTGGAGCTCTCAAATCGATCTATGGAGTTTGCTCTCTCACTTGCTTGCACCTCAAATCAATGGAGTGAGAGAGGAGGATGGAGCTCTCTTTCTTCTTAGGGTTTGCAAGAGGAAGAAGAAGAAGAATGAACAAGTCTGACTTCAAAATGAGCACAGCACCCTCAGTAGCTACCAGCCAAAGCACATGACCGTTGGGCGCGGATCTGAGTTGAACCAGATATTCCGGGTAGGGCTGAGAAATATCCGAGCAAGGGCTTGTTGTCTATGCAAACTGAGCGCGTTTGTAAATAGCCGGAACATCCGGGTAGGGCCAACAATAATTCCAGCTGAAGGTTCACTGTTAGGTGCAAAAAGGAACGGATGTCCGAACACAATATCCGGCTAGGGCTGAAAGTTATTCCGGCCGGGGGCTCTCTGTTAGAAGCAAACACTTCTCCAATTTTCCCTCTTTTCAAGTGCTATCTCTTCCAAAAGATTCAAAACAAATTAGCACTTGAGTTAGCATTTTGCACAAAGACTTTTTAGGGTTAAACTCATCCATCTCACCATGTCACTAAGCGCAATGCATATGCAAATGAGACTCACACTTAGTGGCACTAGATAACCATTGTAATTAAAGATTTCCCCTCTTTATAGTACGGTTATCTATCCTAAAATCCGATCACGCACTCTATTGCGTCTTGACCGGCAAAACAAATATCCTATTTTTATACCTTCGCCTTGAGCCCATAGGATTTTGTTTTTCTCTTTCTTCTCTCCAAGAAATGAGCACTTGATCAATAATTTGTGGCCATCACACCATGTGTGCCATCCTTGCTCAATCTTGTATGTGAACATAACCTATCTCATCCACAACACTAGGATAAAAGTTAGTCCACATGATTGTCTCAATTACCAAAACCAAACACGGGGCTTTCACTAGGCCTGGATATCGAGCCAGCTCGGCTCGTTATAGCTCGGCTCGTTAGCAGGCTGGCTCGACTCGGCTCGTTATACTAACGAGCTAGAAGAGCAGCTCGGCTCAGCTCGTTATAGAGCTCGAGCTGGCTCGTTTGGCTCGCAAGCCAAATCATAAAAACACAATTTCTCAAAGTACATGTAAATTTAACAAAGAATAATATCTACATATAAAAATATATTTTTTCTTATATAATTATATCTTCTTATCTGTATGTGAACAACACGTAAGAACAAATATGATTTCCACCATATACTGTTGGATGTCTAGACATTCTACGATAGCTAATTTGAGTTTGTTGGCTTGTGAATTAATTGGCTCGTACGAGCTAATGAGCAGCTCGCGAGCCAGCTCGAGCTGGCTCGTTATAAATCGAGCTGACTCGTTATAAAACAAGCTGGCTCGTTATAAAACGAGTCGAGCTTGAGCCGAGCCACTAACGAGCGAGTCGAGCGAGCTAACGAGTTTCGAGTTTTTCGTCCAGGCTTAGGAACAACCAAAGACTCCTGCTGAAGTTGTTGCTCATGTTTTACCATCAAGTAAATTTCTTCAAAATGTTGGCCTTGAGACAATAGTCCTCAAGAGAAGCGCTACTGTTGTTGCACGTGTACAAGAGTTGGAGGTTGAAGTTGCAGCAGAGAAGCAAGGTGATGCAGCACATAGAAATCAACTTCATGGTCGGCAGGATGAGTTGGAAGTGTTGAAGAAGAAGGTTGAGGAATCAGAGGAAGCAAGGGAGAAGCAGGCAAAAGAAATTGAAAGTTTGAAAAAACAAGGAGAGGTAACCAATGCTCTTCTTCGTCAGTTGTTCATCTTGAACAAGAACTAGGTCACTCCTGGCCCTTTTCCTATTATCCTACTGATCATGATGCATGGCCTCAATATGGCTTGGATATGTGGTTGTTTATTTATTTTGGTACATAGCTTGGACCTAGTAACGGTTTGCATCCAGTTGTCTATTTGCCAATGCCTTGGATATGTGGCTATAGATTTTGCCACCTGGTTGGTTCCGGCAGTGACATGCACATGAGTTTAATGTATTTTTGGGTTGAGTTTGACATGTGAAATAATTTGAACATGTAACTCTGAATGGATCTATGATATAATAAATGTGAGCACTTTAAATTTGCTTGATGGTTGTCAATTGTTTTCTATCTGCAATGCTACAATAATGGGTGACTTCAATGTGTATTGTGAGCTACCGAGCTGCAATGTGCCATGTCAGATCCTGCCGCATCATATGACAACAACAATTTCCGACGTTTTTTTTGTCCATGTGGCACATATAGTCATCTATGGACATTTTTCGATGTTTTCTCTACTTGATAATGACGAAAATTGAGCGTCGTAAATCAACAATGCAAGTATGAACGTCGCAGAAGTTACGACGATAATATTTGTTTTGTCGCATAACACCTTTAGCTACAGGGAATAGGCGACAAATGCATCTTCGTCGTGCATTCGTCGCAAATTATGAAATACAACATAATTTTCACTTTCTGTGCATAAATGAAATGTCGTAGAAGGTCACATCTCTTGTAGTGAAATGGGCTTCATCATTTACATGCAAGGACTGCAATAAACGTGTTGCACAGACTGATTCTTGGGCCAGCGGTCCAATTAAACTGTCTAAGAGGGCAAACATCCATATGTTCTTTTTCTAAAAAAATGTTTGTTACTCATAGATGTATTTGCAATAAAATTCTAATACCAAAGATGGATTTTCTTAAAAAAATCTTTGTAGAACATTTTAATTGCTAATATGATTATATAAGAACCATCTAGGATATTTATATGGTCATTGAGGGTGTCTTTTCTTTAGAAACCATGTATAATATTCTAAACACGGTTCTTATTCTTGTAAAATCATTTGATTATTTTTTAAAAAAATGCTCATTTATATTGTGGTTACTATGGATGCATTTTAAAAGTCCATTTGTGGTTCATATAACGTACATTAATTTGTCTTTTTATCCCTTAATTAACTTGAGTTCTGGTGAAATGTTTGCAAACTTTTTAGGCCTAGCAAAAGTAGAATCTACACCGTTATAACATCTTCATGAGTATCTATCTTTTCTAGGCACTAGTTATACTAAAGTTCTTAGACCACAAGAGCAATGTTCCAATGAGTATCCAAGTTTAAGATTGATGGACCACAAGAAATGACAATTGATGTGATTAGCGTTTTCTATGTAATCTAGCAGAAGTGTATAGAGTAACCATAAGATAATTTATAATATAAGTGCAACACTACTCTACTGGTGCAAGATCCAAACCAGAGGTATAGAGGAATTACTGAGACCCATGATATCAAGTTCGCATATACCTTAGGCCAATCTCAATAGAGGTTTCATTTGAGTTTCATTTGCATTAAATATGCTGCCACATAAGCACTTTTGATAATATGACATTGTATTTAAGAAGAGAGAGAAAAAATGAGTTTCATCTAACACGAATACCAACTCTCTATGAGTCATAAAATTTAATGCTTATGAAACTTTAGAATGCATTCAAGTTTCATTTTGTTTCATATAACGTGGTAGTCTTGGAAACAACAAAATGAAACTTACCATTGAGATTGGCCTTCATATAACATGGTAGTCTTGGAAACAACAAAATGAAACTTACCATTGAGATTGACCTTAGTACAATTGGTGCCACTCTTATCCATCGAATGCCTACCACACACTTGTCCAACAGAGCTCTTGACCAATTATATTACACATCATGGTGTCCGATGTGAGATTTAAGAGTTAGAAATATACTATAAGTCACGACGGATAGCAAGGACGCAGGACAAAATGAAGGACAGTACGTAGAACCGTAGAGGTTGCCGGAGATGAATAAAGAGGACCAGTGGCGGACCTAGGATTTCGTAACGATTAGGGTCAAATTCCACTAGCAAAATACAACCATTGTCTATATGATGCTAAAGTTCCGATCACCAGTCCTCTTCATCATTAGACTGATTACAGAAAAATGTAAAATAATATTCTAATTGTAATCGAAAGTTAAATTGAAATTGTAAACTTGGCGGTTGGAATCAAAATTAGCAAACAATTGAAGTAAAAAGAAGAAATGCTTCACTGAGCCTCTGCTCATCCGGTTCTAGAGTGTTTCTGCTCGGCTATTGGGCAGTTCGGGCACTCGGCCGTGCGGGGCTTTGGCTCGCAGCCTCGGACGCTCGGCGCTGCGAGCAAACATGGAGAAGGCTGGTGTGTGACGGCGCAGCCGCGCACGCAAAGGTGTGAAGCCAATGGCGTTGGTCGGCACCTGACGCGGCGACGCCAGACGGGGCACAACACGGCGCGTAGGCGTGTAGCTAGGCGATAGGGCTGCGAGGGCGACGGTGCAGCTGATGGGTCCCTGATGATACATGCACACAACGACTTGTAAGGTGCGACATGTGAGAGAGAATGGAGAAGAGGAAGAGGAGGCGCCGCACGTGAACAGGAACACGAAAGAGGCGTCAGACACTCAGGCTCGAGTGAGAGAGAAGTCTACCAACTCTTCTTATTGAGTTGTTTGTTGTTGTTCCAAAAACTGAAAACTTGTTCCTAACAAATTTGGGCCACAAGGTCATGGCCGTAGTGGCCGTAGGCCTCGGACTGCCCTGAAGAGGACTTTGTTAAGTTGTCTTTATAATTCATTCAAGAAGTTTTATGTAATTTGGGTTTATATTTCTCCTGGTTTTAATACGACTCCAATCATAATATTGGCGAGGAAACAAACAAAGGAGAGTTGAGCCAACTTTCAAGCTTATTAGAACAAGTAACGGACAAAATGAGTGCCGTTATTACCGTGCCAGTGATTCAATGAATGAGATGGAGGTGCGCACAAGTGTGATGTGTCTACTACCGTGGCCGTGTGTGCTCCATAAACTGGAGATGGCGATGGTTGAACCAGTCAGCAGTCAGCACTCGCGAAAGGTCCTCCTCTCCAATGCAAACAGAGGTTCGTCCCTCTCGCTGGTGTAGACGTCCATAACCTACCAACAGTGCCAAGCAATATGAACGACCACCTAGCTAGTCAATCAAGTCATCAACACCAACCTAGTACTAGGACTAGGAGTATTATTTACCCACCGTTTTACACCTCGAGCACTCTTTTCTTCTGACCTGATGAGAACACAAAGACAACTGATTTATAGCACTCTGTACTAAGAATAATTCCACATGAAGCATGATGATGTGGTTTCTTATTGTTTAGAGCATCTCCAAAAGTGTCTCATATCTCTTCTCCATCTATGATTTTTAGGTAAGCATACACACCGGATGGAGAATTCAAATAATCATGATGTGGTACGCAAACATAATTAGTTTTTGTCTAGGGGAACGACAACACGCAAAGTGGTTTAGGAGCTCACGAATCTTTTTTTTTCAGTCATCCAATATAATTCTGAGATTACCTCTTAATGTTTGTAGAATAGCGTATGACTTGGAAGATATTAAGGCAAAAAGGAAAAGGTAAAGTGCAAAAAAGATAATGGATAGATTGATTTGATTGATTGGAAGCCCTCAATTAGCGAGTAGGCCTAGTCTTATCCCATAGGGTCAAAATCCCTTAGAAATATGAACGAAATACATGCCATCTTGGTCTAGGCGTGCAGGCCTGGGAGTGTTTATACTCAACAAACCAATCAAGCACGACATCTTCTCAGGCTTTCAACTCTTTGTATTGTATATAGGACTTCAGTTGAAAGCGCGTAGTTCTCCTGTACCAATGCAACTCATGTAATCAGTTGTCTCTCTGTGATGGCTTTAAACTCTGTAAATGGTGATATCTTCACCATCATCACAGTATCTTGCTGCTAATAAAATTGCCATTTATCAAAAAAAAAATTGCCATCTTGGTCTGGCTGCCAAAACTGGCTTAGTTTGTTTGGACAGGCCGAGTCTTTCTAGAAGCGTAATTTCCTTGTTTGGACTTGGAAATTTATCTTCTCTACTCCCTCCGTTTTGTAATAGATATTCTAAAATTTTAGATAACTTAAGGAAATCCTCATATGACACATGTACCTATAGATTAAATCCAATAAAGGTGTTTCTCCTTAAATTATGATTTTTTAATAAATTTTGCCAAACCTACACTACCACAAAAACTGAATTTGCCGAGTGTCACATTCTTTGTCGAGTGTTCTTTCGAACACTCGGCAAAAAAGCTCTTTGTCGAGTGTCAAACAAAAAACACACAGCAAAAAAAAACACTCGGTAATTTCTTTGTCGAGTGCCAACTCGGCAAGTCGAGTGTTTTTTTCACTCGGCAAAGACAATTTTAAATCATATTTTGATATAGTAAATTAATCCAAATGAAAAAAATCAACTACAAAGTTGTTTAACTTATTATGATGAACAATTTTTATTTTGGTGATTTCTTCATTTGACAAACTTAAAATAAATTTGTTCAAAAACCTTACATCTCTCCGCCAGTTTATAAACTACAATAGTGATATATGAGATTTGTGAATAATATTAGAACCACAATGTCGGATGTATAAATAGTCAAACAACCAAATAAACTTCGTAGATCTTGACAAGTTATGAAATTTTATAGTTGACAATGTTTTAATTTGAAGTCATCTAGTTATGCAAACTGCGTCCGAATTTAAAAAAAAATTAAAATTTGAATTTTTCAAAAGACATCGGATGGAGAAATGACCAAAATAAAAGTTGTAGATCTCGAAAAGTTATGAAACTTCGTAGTCAACAACTTTTTAATTTGAAATCATCTTGTCTTGCAAAACTGTATTTGAATTTAAAATTTTTGAAATTTGATTTTTAAAAAATACCTCACATGGAGAAACGTCCAAAATAAAAGTCGTAGATCTCAAAAAGTTATGAAACTTTGTAGTTGACAACTTTTTAATTTGAAATCATTTTGTCAACGAAAACTACGTTTCAAATTATCAAATTTGAAATTCAAATTTTTTATAACACCTCGTATGGAAAAACTACCAAAATAAAAGTTATAGATCTCAAAAAGTTAGAAAAGTTTGTAGTTGAAAACTTTTTTATTTGAATTTGTTTAGGACCTCAAATAAGCAAATTACACTCAGTTTGGTATAATATGAGGGAACCGAAACGGAGTAGGAACGTATGTGAGTGTGTAGTGCAATGGTTGAGGAGGCTCCACACAAGGGAGTGTTGGCCGTGTTAATCAAAATTGCGCGAAAAATGCCGCGACTTGCGACTTCGATGGAGATGGGCGGGCTCTGTTCAGTGGGCCCCTCCCCCGATTAAATAAAAACAAAAATCCTATTTTTCGGGTTTTTTTTACTTTGCCGAGTGTTTTTCTTTGCCGAGTACAATCTGGGCACTCGGCAAAGAGCTTTTGCCGAGACATTTTTTGCCGAGTGTGATACTCAACAAAGCCTTTACCGAGACATTCTTTGCTGAGTGCAAAGCTTTTACCGAGTGTATTTAGGGCTCGGCAAAGCAGAGTAGTCCGGTAGTGCTAGACATTGAAATGATGATGTAGAATGCGCTATGTTTGAGTATAAATTTTAAAAGTCAGAATGCATTATATTCCATGATGGAGAGAATATGCTTATTTTCAATACCTCAACGAGAGGAGCGCAATGAAGAAGCCAAATTTGCAACTTGAGAAAGTTCAAAACCTAGAAAACGAAACTAGCTAAGCCGATTTTCCAAAATTGGGACAGCTGTAGCGTATTTTAAAAATCTATATTATATTATCTGCCTGCCTCCGGCTATTGCAGCTTATATATATATATATATATATATATATATATATATATATATATATTAAAAGTTGTGATCCAAAAGATCTTCATTTCGAACGTGCCATTTCAAAAAGTTATAAAGTTTCATGCGATGGAGACTCTAAAATTCTCCCACACTAAAAACAAGCCGACCTAAAAACCTTTGCCACAGCTGGTGATCCACGCAGCAGCGACGGCAACCAGCTAAAACAAGTGCAGGCAAAGGCAAAGGCCAAGGCCAAAGGCAACCGCCACCGGTGGTGATTCTTCAATTCGATGGCGAGAGGTCAGCGTTGCCGGTCCATTTGGTTTTTGAGAGAAAAAGTCATACTGTCAGTGTCGTAACCGACCGGGTCTCCGGTCTCATCTCATCTCCCGTATTAATTTGCTTCCGTCCGTGCCTGTCATTGTTTACTCCCAGCGTCTTCTCGCCATTGAACCCAAACTTGGACGGAACGTGAGTTCGGCGGGCGACGACGACGAGGGAATTCGATCGGGTGAGCGGGCAGAGGTTGAACGTTTCTGCCGTGTGGAGTGGACGACGGACGGCGACGACTCGACCGCCGGCCGGATCCAGCCGACGACGGACGGAGACGACTACTGCACGCTGCTCCTAAGTCCTAACTTTGCTAGCTTCTCCATGTTATCTTTTTCTGGCCGGCCGGTGTAAACCACTGAGGCGAGCTGCCTTCAGTGTTTCCTTTGCTGCCCCGATTTCTAGCTTAATTTGCTGCGTGATCAATTCAGACTTGTTCATGATGATCCATGTGTGTTCGTGTCCTCTACGTACTTCTCTCGGCCGTCTGTTTTTCAAAAATGTAGCAGCAGCAATCGTTGAACGACGAATTGGGAACAAACTCTGCAAAAAAGATTGAGCTTTTTACAGCCATAAGAAAGTTGAATGCCGGAAAGGAAGGTGGTTGGTTTTGATCTGTGGGAACATGCTTGCTGGACCAATGGAATAAGAGCACATGTATGTATGATAGATGGCAATGGCATGCATTTGCCGCCGGGATGAAGATTCAAGAACAAGGTGGTTCAGTCGTTTCTTTCATTTGTTTATCAAGAAAAACGAGCTGGTCATCAAACACATGGCGTGTCCATGTTTGGTGGTGTCTTCTTTGCACGAATCTGAAGCGTGGCTATCTATCGTCATCAAACGAGTTGAAGTATGAACTGTCTGAACGCTAGACAGCAGCCACAGACGTGGGACGACAGATTTTAGCTGAATATATGATGGCTTCCGACCGAGTCAGATTCTTCTGCTCCCTTTTTGTATCTTTGCTTAACTTCCCTCAAGTTCAGATCAGACTATAAAAAGCTC
Organism: Coix lacryma-jobi var. lacryma-jobi; assembly: GCA_009763385.1. Classification (NCBI taxonomy): domain Eukaryota; kingdom Viridiplantae; phylum Streptophyta; class Magnoliopsida; order Poales; family Poaceae; genus Coix; species Coix lacryma-jobi. The sequence continues at coordinate 194,228 of VDCT01001198.1, read as the reverse complement.
GAGCAACAATGAAATTATTTCATAAAAGCACCAAAACTGCACAAAGTCGATCATATGTCAAAAAAAAAAAAAACTAGTCATTGTTAACTTCTGTGTGTTGTTGTTCTCTTTGTATATATGTGACTGTGCAATTACAGTGTCAAAAATCCTCCTAAAAACAAAAACTAAACATCCTCCTGTATGTGTCTTTTATCCACACATCTCTGATCTAAATGTCAATGAAATCTTCACAAAAAAAAAATCTCGTTTCCCTCGGCCGATCAAATTCAAAATGGCCTCTTGAGTCCCTTGAAGTCGACGGTCTCGATGCACTCGACGCTGCCTCGGGAGCCGTTGAGCATCTTGAGCAGCTCGCTGGCGCGCTCCTTGGTGACGCCGCCGCAGCCGACCTGGAGCAGCAGCAGCAGCTTCTGGAACGCCCCCGCGGAGCGCCTCGGCGCGGCACGCGGCGTCGCCTGCGCGGCAGAGGCGCCAGAGCGCGGAGACGGCGAAGTCGGTGGCCATGTCGGAGACGCGGAACATCTTCTTGACGAGCACGGGCACGGCCAGCGCGTGCGCGCGCGCGGCCGCGAGGCCGGCGTCGGCGCACAGCACGCCGTCGAGCGCGGCCAGCGCCTTCTCGCTCGTGCCCTTGTCGCGTCGACGAGGGCCTCCACGAGGACGGCCACCGCGCCGAGCTCCGCGAAGCGCGCCGCCGCGCGGTCGGAGGCGGCGACGAGGTAGTAGGCCGTGACGAGCGCGGCCTTGGTGGCCGGCGTGGAGACGGGCTCCGGACAAGGTCCACGAGCGCGTCGCACATGCCCGGGGTCCTCAGGACGGCCTCGAGGGTGTGCCCGTCGGGCGACGACGAGGCGAGCTCGCGGAGCACGACTGCGGCGCTGGCCCGCGCCGCCGCAGGACGCTCGCCGTGGGACGACATGACGGAGACGAGCGACTTTAGGGACGCCGGGGAGGCAATGCAGCGGCGGGCCTCGTCGTCGAGCGGGAAGAACACGGTGAGCGCGGCAAGGACGTCGCCCAGCGCGCAGGCGCCCTCGTCGACGCGCTCGCTGGCGGCGAGGCGCGCGAACGCGGCTGCCAGCGCGCGCGCGGCCCCGGCCGCCGCGAGGCAAGCGCCGGTTGCGGTCGCTCTCCTTGCCCAGCGCCCTGGCCCCTGGCCGCGGCCGCCGCGCAAGCGCGCAGGTCCCCGCGCCTCGCTGCGGCGGAGACGGAGGCCACGGCGTCGGCGGCGTCTGCGTCGCCGAGCGGCACCTTGGGCGTGGGCACCCGCTCGACGCCGCTGGCGCGGTTGGCGACGCACCAGTCCTGGATCATCCGGCGCGTGGCGTGGTTGGGGACCAGGTCGGCGAGCCGCAGGGGCCCGCCGGTGACGGGGCACCTGGCGTTCCCGCGCGCCAGCCAGCCCTCCACGCTCTCCCGGTCGTACGTGATCCCGGTGGCCGCCGTGACGGGGTCCCGCATCAGGTCCAGAGAGATCGGGCACACGAAGTGCGCCGGCACCGCCACCTCCTCCGCCGCGCCGGCGGCGGAGGCCTGCTGCTGCTTGCTGCTCCGCCTCAGCATCGGTATTTCGGGCACCAGCCTGGACGCCGCCCTGGCTGCGCGGGACATGGGCAGAACCATCGTTTGTTTCCGGCCGGTAGCTAGAAGTTGGATGCTATGTCGGCCGCCTGAAGACGTTGAGCCGAGCCGGTGAAAGCGAGTCCTTTGAGCTGAGCTGACCGTTGCTGAGTGGAGAAGAGAAGGGGGAAGGGAGAGAGAGAGATAGTGCGGCGATGGGGAAAATGGGGAGGAGAGAGGATATATAGGTTGCGGGGGTGGGAAAGGGAAGACCTGTGCGGGTGCGGCGTGTGGCGGATGCCGGATGCCATTGTTTTCTGCTTTGCAGGCTGGGTCGTGGGGTTTGAACATTGACCGTTGAACGGTGGAGTGGAGTTGAACGAGGAGGAGGGGGCGCGCGGCGTGGACGATGACGATGACGGGGACCCGCGTTGGCTCGTCGCGGACGGAGCGCGCGGGGGAAACGTTAGGATTCCTCTCGTGTTTCCCCTTTTTCTTGCTTGTTTATTTATTGATCGGGTCTTCGCGGCGTTTTTGCTGTTCCTTTTGGCGGCTTCCGGTTCCGGGGCGCCAGAAAGATTTGCAAACAAAACAAGATTTAGATTAAATGGAATAATTAGTGACGTGCATTAGTATTTCAACAACTTTCTGTTTACCTCAAGCAGAGGACTCATTTTGAAGGAAATAATAAGTGACGTGTCATAGTAGTAGTACTTAGTAAAACGTATGGAAATCTTTGCAATAAATTACATTCCTCTGTTTTAAATTATAAGATGTTATTGGCTATAAAGTTAGGACGGAGAAAGAAATATTTTAAAGAAAAGATACCCCTCGTGGAAAGATAAGGAAAGAGGGTAGTTTTTTTTTAAAAAAGAAGAAGATATAATACATAAAGGTATAGCTGTCCATAAACAAACACACATTCGCGGCTACATGTAAACGGCATCGCAAAAAAAAAAGGCTACATGTAAACGGCAACCAAACCAGATCCGTATTATGAATTTTATGATGGTGTGCATACCAAAGTCATTGTATGTGTCTTACTCTTTCAGTTGTATAGATGAGGTGTCTATGTGGTGTTTATATGTAGGTACAAAGTAAAAGAAAAGGCTAAACGACTTATAATTATGGTCTGGTTTGGCACAACTCGATCGACTTTATTGAAACAGTTTTACGTGCAACTTTCTATGTAAAATTAAGCTGTTTTGAAAAGTGTCCGACAAAATAGCTTTGTTCAAATTAAATAGTTTTACATTTTAACCCTTTTTAAAATATTTTTTACAAACAGAGTCGTTTAAAAACTTTGTTCAAAAATGAGACACAGGGGTCGGCATCATGGGACATGACGCCGAGCTATAGTGACTGTCCTATTTTTGAACAAAGTTTTTAAACGGATTTATTTATATAAAATGTAAAAATATCACCTCTTGGTCATGACTCCTGAGCTGGATCCACCATATAATACCATGGATAGCTTTTCTTTGAGAAAAGAAAAAATATACTACTCTATGCATATAAAGCATATCGTTTTGGACAAGATTTAAAATTAGAAATATAAATCATGAATAACTTTTAAGTTGTTGAGTTTAGAAATATGAAAATCATATGAATAGATTTATTTTGAAAAATACTTTCATATATATATATATATAACTTTTTGATAAATATTTTAATAAAAAAGAAATCAAAGTTGTGTTTTAAAGAGCATACGGGTATATAGAGGGCCGCTAGATGTATTATCCAAAACGACTTGTTTTATGGGTATAGAAGGAGTATATGTACAGCTTTAGTAATTTAGAGCATACGTCTAGCGCTGGGCAATTAGTTTCTTCTTTGGTTCAGTTTATTCGGTCTTACGAAGTGAAATAAATTATTTTATCTACTGCTAGTGGCTAAATTCGTATATTACCAAACCACAACCCTTTAACATAATTGTAGGTACGTGTCCTTTAAGAATACTCCGTACGTCGTCTCAACAACCAATGGACAATGGTTAACATTAACAAAGGTTCTATGGAGTGGTTTTATGAGAATAGTTAATACTTAATAGTAAGATCAACATTTTAGGAAATGATGTAGAATTAGCTCAACAAACAATTGAGATGCCCGAAGCTAACTTGAGTAAAGCTAAGGATAGGAAAGAATTGATCAAAGAAAGGCTAGCTCTTAGACGGTCTTAGTTAAGGGTTTGTTTGAGAGAGTTGTGCTCCCTGATTCTCTGCTGAAGTGATTTTGTGGCTGAAAATGATTCTCTTTGATTCTTAAACATAATCTCTCAAAATCAAGATAGAGAATCACCCACGGAATCAGGTGAAGCTACTTCTTTCAGCTTTCAATCTCTTAGTTCATTTTAAAGAATCATTTCACAGAATCAGCAAAGAATCACTTCTCGCTGAAAAATACGTTTGACAGTCAGGGAGCGATTCTCGCTGAGAATCTGCTCCGCGGAGCGCTCCCAAACGGCCACTAAATTTATAGTTCAAGTTTCAAATTGTTTTCGGTTCACCAAACTATTCTTATCTCTTTCTAAAGAAATTAAAAAAAAGAAAAAAATACTAGAATTCTGGAATTATCAAATTTCTGACATTAAAATATTCCAAAATTATGAGAATGGTTTTAGTCGCTTAAATTGAAAAGGTGAATCAAAAAATTTCAGCATTTAGTTATTAGTTAAAAATATTTATATTTAGTAAAATACAAAAAAAAATGTTACGAGCATGTTGCTTGTTGCATGCAGCCGGCCAGTTCAGACAGACCACTAGTCGAATCAACGGGCACTGTTGTGTTGTGTTGTGTTGCACAAACACAGGTGCATCCATCCATGATCTATCAACGTCTGCGACGTCAGCCACGCATGACACGACGCACGCACCGAGCCGGCGCTGCACACCACACACCTCACAAGCCCCGCAGCAATCGTCCAAAACGGAATCAGTATGCTGCAGATTAGATTTCATCGGAGATACATATGCTGTGGCCTGCAAATGGGCAGACAATGCATCGTCCACGGACCACGGCGTACCCCATGTCTGACCGCGACCGGGATAAAAAGTTCACTGCGAATGTGTAGTGGTGTCGTGTGGAGACTTTACAAGAACATACGTACTCGATCTCTCTGGTCAAAAATAATGGGCGTCCATATAACCTTATCTTGTGCATTACAACTTTAGGTTTTGTTTGCTTGTGCACAAATACTCCGTACATCCTAATCCACGTGGTTCAGGAATGATTAGGGTATTTTCAGCGGAACACACTGGCTTCGACAATGGGCAAGATTGCAGCAGTGCGAAGACTTACGTCATCAGCTGTCCTCAGCTGCGCAACTTTTAGAGTCGTCGGCGTTATATTTTTTCAGTTCCAATGGATGGTTATCGGTAAGACACATTGGTTATGCGTAGTCAAACTTTTACTTTTGTTTTGGTTTATTCGCAGTTTGGATGTAATCCGTACTTTTTTTGGCTTTCGTTTTGCCCTGGGCGGACTTTTGTAATAATTAACCTGATTTTATCTGTTGATAGATGAAGCCGGGTATAAACTATCCTTTATCTAAAAAATATGAATTAAAGTGTATTTATGTACAACTAAATAAGGACTTTAACAAAAGATTGTCCATGACCTTGTCAGCATCTATTTTTCGTATGGTTCTCCCCAAGTGCAATAGGCTAGGCATCTGAAAGATAATCTTTTCTAATTTGAAAACTAAATAAATAGGACGAGAGCGAGCGCATATATACCTTAATTATTAACCAGTCTTGGAACTGTACACGCAGTAGACTTGATTTTTGGTCTCCGGCGAATGGACAGCCACATTGGAAGGATGTGCTAGCTTGATGCCGCGCCGTAATCTTGCACCCAACGCGTCAGGTCCTTTTGAAATGACTTCAGCTTATTAATTATACAACTTTCTAATCCTGGTAGCATATGTAGCCTTATGAATGTCACTCTCTTCCGTGGATTGAACCGATGTTGGGGTTTCGAATGGAATCTGGTACTTCTCATCTGGCTTAGATAAAATCTTCTTGCTCAAGGGTGTTCTACTGTCAATGGCAACTAAGTGTACTTATTAGGGGACAACAGCAATCACTAACTGATTATATTATGAGTTTATGATGGAATTCCAGCACATACTTCCACAGAAAATATTGGTACATGAACAGTATGAAGCTGTGATTTCAGTGTTACACTTTTAATGTTTTTGAGTTTCATGATTTCGATAATTGTAAACCTAAAAGCTTTGGGCAGTGGCGGAGCTTCATGCTAAATGTAGGAGGGGCCAAAAACGTTTGGTCAAAGAAATTACATAGATAATTGCTTAATTGAGATGGACTAATTACTCTTGCTTAAAGGAATTTGGCAAAAGAAGGGGGGCCATGACCCACCTTGGTCATTCACTATCCTCCGCTACTGGCTTTGGGCGAACCTTACTTCGAGAAACTTATTGGTTCCGTCTTTGCAGTCAATTGCAGTGTTGTGATGACGAGAAAGAGTGCATCGTCTTTGCTTGTCGTAAGTTGTTGTCGGCAGCAATGGCCATCTTCGTTTCCCAAGGGTATGTAGTCTTATGTCCTTAAGATTAGAAACTAAGTTTATTTGGCTTATAAGCATGTTAATGTTTTAAGCATTTGTGTCCTGCAATAATTTTAGTCTGATTCCATAGTTGTGGGGACGAAGCCAGATATTGTTCCATTATCTAAAAAAAGATCCATACATGTCATGAAGTAGCTACTAGTTGTAAATGATGCCATATGGTGCTGGCACATTATTGACCAGCCAGGCTGAACCTCCAGATTCGAACATTCAACCAATTGCATATTGATGAACAAGTATGAAAATCACACTGGAGAAGACATCCTAATTAACCAACTTTAAAGTGCCGACAAGATGAATGCACCCAACTCATATAAAATGATCAGGCAACATACTCAGGGTAGAATATGTTTCCCCCTTTAGTTGTCAAAATTGCAGTGTTCCTGTCACACGTCTAACGGAGGGCCCTCCACATCGAGCAAGGCCTGGGCCAAGGCGTCCTATTGGTCCCAAAGCAGACCTAACGTAAACAGTATCCGCAGGTACTATAGTGAAGTGTCGTGAGTACTATTTATCTATGGTACCGTAGTACAATCGCCACTGTTGGCCACTGTTGGATAAGATTAAAGTTTGATTAAATTAGATTGCTTAGGGGCTAAGTCTCCCAGGACTATTGTAAGGAAAATGGACCTCAGACCATTTAACTTCGAATTTTGGTGTTTGATGAACAACATAACCAAATTGGACTAATGCGTTTGCAAGTGTTTGTTTTGTAGTCCAATAGGGTGCAAATGTGACTTGGACGATGGCGATGTGATGATCCGATGATCAACACCTCAAGCAAGACATTTGAAGCTCAATAGAAGACTCTCAAGATCAAGCAAAGTCCAAGACACAAAAATGGAACCAAGTCGGGCGCAAAGAACAAGTGAAAGGCGGGAAACAGAAGTGACCGGACGCTGCTTCGCAGTGACCGGACGCTGGCCTGGATGCGTCCGGTCAGTACCTCAAGCCAGCAGCGCCACGTCAAAGCGATCGGACGCTGCGCCAGTTGTGATCGGACGCACCGATACAACTGTTCATCAGCGTGGCAGTGTGACCGGACGCTACGACGACGATCGGACGCTGGAGCTCAGCTGAGTCCGATCGAATACAGAGAGGTTCCAGAGGCACAAAATCGTGACCGGACGCGTCCGATCACCTATGACCGGACTCATGCCAGAGTCCGATCAGTGCCCATGCAGCTGGCCAACTAGCCGTTGTGAGAGACCGGACGCGTCCGGTCAGGACGTGACGTGCGTCCGGTCGATGGCAGAAAAGGCCATCTCTTTCCCAACGGCTCTATTTGCTTGGGGCTCTATATATACCCCCATGGCCGGCCAAAACAAGAAGGTTGGAGCTCAAGGAAGTGTACCAAGTGTATAGACACATATTTAGTTGCTCTAGCCACCAAAGTGCTCAAGTGATATACTAGGTGATTAGTGTAGGTGCTTTGCGAAGTGCTTAGGATAGTTAGACCACCGCTTTGCGCTTGCTCTAGGTGTTAGGCCTAGTGTTTAGTGAGGTTGAAAACCTCTTATCTACCGGTGCTTGCGTGCACCGTGGTTGTACATCGGCGGGGCTTGTAGTCTTGCGAGACCACACCAACCGAGTTAGTGGTGTGGCCGCCTCTGTGTACCGAAGGGAACAAGGCCCGCGGCGTTTCGGCCGGAAGCTTGATAGTGAAGACGGCGGAGAGCATCCGGGAGAGGCTTTGCCACGAGTGGCTTAACCGGAGACCCACTTGCGCGTGGGGAAGGCCCGGAGCTATCCACGGAGTTACCCGACCGGGAGCTTGGCCCTTGCGAGGGATTCCTTGCGAGGGGCTCCAACGAGGACTAGGGGGGAAGCTTGCGCGCTTCTCGATACCTCGGTAAAAATACCAGAGTCGTCGACGGAAGTTTACATCTCTATCACACCCTTTAGCTTCCGCATTTATGTTGCTACCTTGTTTACGTGCTTTACCTTTCCTAGCTTGATATGCTAGTTGATAGGTTTGGAAACTAGGTTGCATAACTCCTTTTTTGCGGTAGAGATAGCAAACACACCTAGCAAAACCTTAGTTGCACATTAGATAGTTTATTCTTTTGCACAGGTTTTGACTAGGTGGAAATTAGAGGCCATAGTTTAGAGTAGAAGTTTTAAGTTGCCTAATTCACCCTCCCTCTTAGGCGTCACGGTCCTTTCAATTGGTATCAAAGCAGGTTGGCTCTCTTGTGGACTCTTGGCTTCATCACCTTCGAGCCGACACCCCTAAGAGAGGTTAGGATGGATATCTCTAGGCCTCCACACTTTGACGACACTAACTTCCCTTACTATAGTGCTAGGATGGCTTGTTTTTTAGAAGCCGTTGATCTAGGTGTTTGGAGAGTCATCCGCAACGGGGTGAAATCCATTAAGAATCCCGAGAAGCCTACCGCGGGTGATGAAAAAGAAATTTATCTTAATGCTAGAGCTAAAAATTGCTTGTTTGAATCTATTAGCATGGATGTCTTTAACCAAGTTTTTACTTTGCAAACATCTCATGAAATTTGGTTAAAACTACATGAGCTCCATGATGGTACAAGTAATGTGCGTGAGCAAAAACATCACCTAACTACAACAAATTATGATTCCTTTAAAATGAATGATAATGAGCTTGTTCGTGATATGTATTCTTGTTTGAATCTAATTATCAATGAGCTCCATTCTATAGGAATTACAAAGCTAGGTGATGCATATATTGTGAGGAAGATCATCTCCGTGCTTCCAAAGAACAAATATGCAACCATCATCACCATCCTCCACAACGTGGAGGACTTGAGCACCATGACCCCGGCCATTGTCATTGGCAAATTGGTGGCATTTGAGATGTCACGCAAGATGGGTCAAGAAGAAGCCACTTCATCAAGCAAAGACATTGCTCTCACATGCGAGCACAAAAAGATGAAGGGCAAAAAGCAAGTTGAGACAAGCTCAAGCTCCTCAAGTGAAGAGGATGATGAAGAATCAAGTGATGATCAAGCCTCCACCTCATCCAACTCCTCCTTAGATGAAGAAGAAACAATCAAGCTTATGAAAGGAGTGAAGAGGATGATCCGCAAGCTCAATGTCAAGGGTGTGCCCATCACCATAGAAGATTGCCTCTTCACCAATCAAAGAAGAGAGCAAAGAAAAAAGGGATGCTATAGATGTGGCAAGAAAGGGCACTTTGTGGAAGATTGTCCAAAACAAAAGCCCACACCCAATGACAAGAAAAAGAAGGGATCCAAGGCCAAAGCTCTTACCACCATCAAGACATGGGATGATTCAACAAGTGATGATGAATCCCAACACAAGAGGCATGGTCGCAAGCACTCATCATCAAGCTCCTCACGTATGTGCCTTATGGCACGAGGTAACTCAAGCTCTATCTCTAGTGATAGTGATAGTGATAGTGATGATGAGCTACCTTCTTATAATGAACTTGTGCAAGATAATCTCAAATATGCTAAGGCTTGCACTAGCCAACAAAATAAAATAAATGCCTTAAAAGAAAAATTAGATAGTTCTCAACAAGCTTACAATGCCATGCTTGATCAATATGAAACTTTTTCAAACCTAAATGTTGAGCTATCTAATAAAATTGAGAAACTTGAGGCTAGTGCAAGCACATATGATAGCACAAGTAATGATGAGCAACTTGTTAAGAAAAATTAAAAACTAAAAGCAAAGTTAGCTAGCACACAAGATGCTTACAAAAGTTTGCTTGCTAAAATGGAAATTATGTGCAAACATTGTGATGAGCTAACTAACAAAGTTGTCAATCTTGAAACCATCGGAGCACACCCCATCAAGGGACCTAAAATTGAAAAATCAATCTTTGATATGCCTAAAAAGGATGCCTCTACTTCTTGCATTGACTTACTTGATTTAGACTCACCCATGTGCAAACAAGCTTGTGTTGAGAATATGATTGTAGATTCATGTACACAAGAAGTTGCAATGGAAAATGAGCTTCTAAGGCAAGAAGTGGCCCGCCTCACCATGGACTTGACTCAAGCAAAAGGCAAAACAAAGCAAACCCGAACTCATCAAGATAACACCGTCAAGGGAGTGAAGAAGCTTGATGAGGAGCAAACCGTGGTTTGTTATGTTTGCCACAAGGAAGGCCACAAGTCCTATGAGTGCAAGGTGAAGCATGGGGGAGAAAAGAAGAAAGAGAAAAACAAAAAGCAAACAAGCAAGCTCTCCAACACCTAAAACCAACAAGGTGAACAAGAAAGCCTCCACACCCTATTTCTTGAGGAAGAAAAAGAATGACAAGGTGGTGGCCATCAAGGTGAACAAGCAAGCCAACAATGGAGCCAAACGTATTTGGGTGCCTAAGGACATTATCACAACCATGAAGAGCACCAAAAAGGTTTGAGTCCCGAAAGGGAAGTGAGTAGTCAAGTGGATTACGGGGAATTTGGAGACTTGGCAAAGTTTTGGGTGCATATCATGGGGTGCATCACATTGGATCATGTCATTGCCAAGTATGTTAGTGGGTACTATGGACCCAAGTTCCCCCTCCCATGTTAGGTAACTAGATTTAAATTCTTGCAATTTCTTTTAGCATCTAGTTCCTTTCATTGCCTATGTTTGCATTAGTATTTTCATATCTTTTGTCATGCACACATTAGGCTTATCATATGGTAGGATTGCTCAGTTTCATTCTTATCCTTAGAGCAAACCTACATGGTCTTAATTTGTTTAGAAGCACGGCACATAGCTTCTTTTACTTTGTATTTATCTTATATGTGCCAAAGTCCAAATTATAGATAAACTACCTCGATTATCATCTTTAATTGGTGTCACACTTCTTGTGATGTCAATATGGAAAATGGTAGTTTGACCTTACAAGTCAATGTGCATGTCTCCTACAAGTATTTCAAACTTGTATGCACACTTTGAGGGGGAGTTTACTCTACAATTTGGAAGCTTTGAGACTAACACTATCTTTAAGTTTATCATGTGTGTAGTAGTCTCATTGCAAGGAAAATGGAGTTCCTGGAGACAAGCCTCATGCATAACGATAATTCATTTGATATCTACATGTGGTATTCCTAACCGATGTCATTATGTCGATTTCATTTTGATACTCTCATATGCTGTTCTCCATACATTATATAGATTAAACTCCTTTATGCACTAAATTGTCCTTTATGCATATGCTTTGCCTTACACCATATTATGCATATACTTAGGGGGAGTTTAGCTTATATAATGTTTCCTCTCTTGTGCCTTAATGTCTTCCTTTTCGGTGTTTGATTCCAAAGGGGGAGAATTTGAAGGGACCAAAACCAAGCCCAAACTAAAACAAACAAAATAACCAAAATCAAATGTTCAAAATTTTATGGTTATCTTTTTGGGAATGGTCCAACAAAGGGAGGAAGTGGATTATGGAGTTAGAGGGAGATCTAATCCATCAAGCCACTAAAAGGAACTCAATGGCAAGGGCAAGATATGTTAGAATAAATGTGTTTCAATTTGGCATCTTTTAAAACATCATATGACCTTGCCTTTGCATTGCATCCTAGCAAGTAGATTGCATTTTAGATTATGTATCTATTATTTGCTTGTTTTGGTCGTGTTGTCATCAATCACCAAAAAGGGGGAGACTGTAAGGAAAATGGACCTCGGACCATTTAACTTCGGATTTTGGTGTTTGATGAACAACATAACCAAATTGGACTAATGCGTTTGCAAGTGTTTGTTTTGTAGTCCAATAGGGTGCAAATGTGACTTGGACTATGGCGACGTGATGATCCGATGATCAACACCTCAAGCAAGACATTTGAAGCTCAATAGAAGACTCTCAAGATCAAGCAAAGTCCAAGACACAAAAATGGAACCAAGTCGGGCGCAAAGAACAAGTGAAAGGCGGGAAACAGAAGTGACCGGACGCTGGCCTGGATGCGTCCGGTCAGTACCTCAAGCCAGCAGCGCCACGTCAAAGCGTTCGGACGCTGCGCCAGTTGTGATTGGACGCACCGATACAACTATTCATCAGCGTGGCAGTGTGACAGGACGCTATGACGACGATCGGACGCTGGAGCTCAGCTGAGTCCGATCGAACACAGAGAGGTTCCAGAGGCACAAAATCGTGACCGGACGCGTCCGATCACCTGTGACCGGACTCATGCCAGAGTCCAATCAGTGCCTATGCAGCTGGCCAACTAGCCGTTGTGAGAGACCGGACGCATCCGGTCAGGACGTGACGTGCGTCCGGTCGATGGCAGAAAAGCCCAACTCTTTGCCCAACGGCTCTATTTGTTTGGGGCTCTATATATACCCCCATGGCAAGCCAAAACAAGAAGGTTGGAGCTCAAGGAAGTGTACCAAGTGTATAGACACATATTTAGTTGCTCTAGCCACCAAAGTGCTCAAGTGATATACTAGGTGATTAGTGTAGGTGCTTTGCGAAGTGCTTAGGCTAGTTAGACCACCGCTTTGCGCTTGCTCTAGGTGTTAGGCCTAGTGTTTAGTGAGGTTGAAAACCTCTTATCTACCGGTGGTTGCGTGCACCGTGGTTGTACATCGACGGGGCTTGTAGTCTTGCGAGACCACACCAACCGAGTTTGTGGTGTGGCTGCCTCTGTGTACCGAAGGGAACAAGGCCCGCAGCGTTTCGGCCGGAAGCTTGATAGTGAAGACGGTGGAGAGCATCCGGGAGAGGCTTTGCCATGAGTGGCTTAACCGGAGACCCACTTGCGCGTGGGGAAGGCCCGGAGCTATCCACAGAGTTACCCGACCGGGAGCTTGGCCCTTGCGAGGGATTCCTTGTGAGGGGCTCCAACGAGGACTAGGGGAAGCTTGCGCGCTTCTCGATACCTCAGTAAAAATACCGGAGTTGTCGACGGGAGTTTGCATCTCTATCACACCATTTAGCGTCCGCATTTATGTTGCTACCTTGTTTATGTGTTTTACCTTTCCTAGCTTGATATGCTAGTTGATAGGTTTGGAAACTAGGTTGCATAACTCCTTTTTGCGGTAGAGATAGCAAACACACCTAGCAAAACCTTAGTTGCACATTAGATAGTTTATTCTTTTGCACAGGTTTTGACTAGGTGGAAATTAGAGGCCATAGTTTAGAGTAGAAGTTTTAAGTTGCCTAATTCACCCCCCCTCTTAGGCGTCACGGTCCTTTCAACTATAACTACAGAGATGATGTAACCTTTCAATCTTAAGCAATGAATTGGCCTAAGGCCTTCTATCCCCTCCTCTCCCTTCTAAGCCTCAGTTATCTCCTCTCTCTCTGTCTCACTCTCTCTCTCTCTCTCTCTCTCTCTCTCACTCACTGTAACACCCTGGCTAGGAACACCACCAGACGCTACCAAACAACACATAAATGCTACTAACATTAGAGAATATTAAAAATTTCAGCGGAGTCTCGTTACTAAACTAGCATTTTAACAGACAAAATCTTATAACATATACATAATATATTATCATAAATAAAAACATACACATGACAGCCTAATCCAATGATAGAATAAAAAATCAACCTAATAGCAAAGATCTTCTCAACTAAAAGCATATATTTAGCAACCTCTATTTAACTTTTACAGTTGCAACTGCTATGCAAAGATTAAGCATGTGTAAGCTAAAAGTAAGTGCTCATGATGATGGGGCTACTCCCAGTTCTCATGCATGTCACGCTGATTTAGTAAAAAAACCAAATAAACACAAAGGTAAGTAAAAACACTCATCAAGAACATTTAGAACCAGAAGATAACTATCGTACGCGAATCATGATCAAATTATTGGAACACTAAATGTGTAGTAGTTTTCATCTAAAACAGACAATACCTGAATACCCCCTAGCATTTACCGGTAAAGTCAAGTAATTGAGGCCAACACTTACAGGAACCTGAATATACACTGCCAGGTTCAGCTACTTTGCCGAGTATCTGTGGCACTCGGTAAAGCACGAGAAATACTCGGCAAAGGCTTTGTCGAGTACCACCCATGACATAGCATACACGATAAAGTCAGTGACGGCAAAGCTACCTTGCTGAGTGACGAGAGGACCCACGACAAAAAAAAGTCAATGGACGAAGAGAAAACAGTGATGACGTCTTTGCCGAGTGCGAGGATGGAGAGGCACTCGGCAAAGCCTTTCAGTTTGCCGAGTGTCGCAGCAAAGACACTCGACAAACTCGAAGGCTTTGCCGAGTGTCATGGTAAATAAACTGTGCAAAACATGTTCCTAGGGTGCACAGAAATGTCATTTTGCCGAGTATTTTTACCACGACATGTCGGGGAAGCTGAACAACATGTCGAGCATGACGACCTGTATCGAACTGAATGGGACGACAAAGTGAGAGATCACCTACTGGTTTTGCACGACGACGAATTAGAGCGTGAGGAAGAGGAGGAAGGGCATGAGCGGTGACGTGTCGAAGAGCCAGGCAGCGATGGTCAGCGGGCGGTGCAGTGTCGACGTCGAGGTGGTCGGGTGCCTCCTCGGCCTCGCTGTTGTAGGTGAAGTAGGTGGTGGAGGGAGGTGCAGAACAGACGCTACTGGCCGAATCCCTCGCGTGCGATTTCGGATTCTTCGGGATTTGACGCCCCAAGCTCGCCTATAAGAAGCCACAACAAGCTTCCGCGTTGGATTTACGCGCTGCAACCAAGCCCTAGACTTCCCTTGTCGGTGTCACGAGCTTCGTTGAGGTTTCCGTCGCTGTGGTCCTTGCTAGCCGCCGCTTCTCCGTCGATTTGGACGGGACACCGAGTCTCCTCACACCATAACGAAGCCACCATGTTGTCCTTTCTCTCTCTGTTTCTCTCGGTTGTTTTTAATTCCTCGCTGTTGCTCACAGGGACGAGTCGTTCGCCCCAACCAGATAGCTGGCGTCGTCGTCCGATCCTCATCGCCGTTCTCACCCTAGGTGAGTTCGCAGTCATCTCTGCTCTCTCCCGGTGCCTTTCCCGCTTCAAATGCAGTGTCGTGCTGGAGTTTCTTGCCACTGCCGCCAGCCACGCTCCAGCGATCTCAGCCATCCAGATCGAGATCAACAGATGAAAATAGAAGATACTGGTTCACCGGTCAATTTGCTAAAGAGACCCCCAAGTTTCATTGATTTAACCCATGGTCCCCAACCGGAGGATAAAATCTGATTTCGCTCAGCATACAACTATGATCAAGTAACATGATTAATAGTATATGCAACGAACAACTAAAAGATGCCCTTTTAGAAACATAATTATCTGTAAGTGGGTTCTCCCAGGACTTACAGTACAACCGTGAGAGCTATATGGCTCTGGCTTTAGCTAAGTATGAGGATATTTCTAGCTTGTTAGTGGTTACCTTTATATGGCGCAAGAGGGGTGTGTTCCGGGTTGGGTATAGTGCGGCTCCTATCCACATGTGTATAGGCTGCGTGTTGTTGTGTCATCTAGAAGTGGGGCTCTACACCTGCACACCACAGAAACCTAGCGGTCCTAACTTGTTAGATGGGCCTTTGGAAAGCTTCATAGTGTACCCTGTTGCACTTTCTTGAAAGAGGTGATATGAGATTCATGACCCCTGTCATATGGAAAACACGACTCATAGGTAAAGGTTTCAACCTCTAAAGAATGTCTTTTAAACTGTTATAACAGCCATGCTCACGGTTATGAGCGGCCTAGGCTCCTTATGGTATAATGATTTATGAACTTGTTATTCAATTATTTATGTTCTTGCTATACATTGATTATGTTTCATTTGATCCTATGTTAATTTAGGCTATCACATGCTTATTGCAACTCAATTGTTAAGATGATCAATTAAAACCTAAGCAATTAAACCATGTCTAAATTTTTGAGGCAACATGAACCCCATGTTATTCCTGTTGAGTATGAGATGTACTTATGCTTTCTTTATTTTCATTTCTTTGGATAAAAATCCCGAATAAGTACAGACTACAATGGTTATAAGGATTTTCCTGAGGATACTAGACTTGTGGTCAACTAGTCAATCTTCCCTATGGATTATGGAGTCATCTATGGAGTTTAAATATTATCTTCCGCTATATTAAGACTTGCTACTTATTTATTATTGTAAGTGATTATTATGTGTGATGTAATAAAGCACTGGATTTGATATTCTCTTATAATTTATCGCTATATGTGTGAGATTGATTCTTGGGCACACATGTAGATGGTATTCAATTTTATTGTTGAAATCGGGTATGACAACGATCAATATTTTTTTTTAAAAAAAAATATGTAGGTTAACAATATAAAATTTTATGTTTTTAGATTCACTACAAAAGAATACTCTCATAGTACGTAATTCACATGTTGTGGAATTATATGAAATTTTTCAAGGTGATGGTTAAATCTAGAAATGTTTGACTTAGGACAAAATAATATGACATTGTAAAATAATAGAGGAAGTACATCCAAATTCGTTTAAAATTTATTTATATTATCTATTGGTACTATCATAAAAATCATAATGTGAGGATTCTATGAAATTTCATGAACACTTGGTATTCCATGAAAAAATGAATATATATGGTAACATTCGTTTCGACTCTGTATGATATATCCTAAAATTCTAGGATGCGAATCAAGATATATAGAGTGACAACCTTGTTTACATGCCGCCTGGTTTTCATTTTTCAACAAGGGATATGATATTGTTTCATGAGCCATGCATGTGAAAACCATAATAAATGTTACTTGCCTGCTTTCTTATATGAATATAGATCAATGACTGATAATCAGATTCTATGACAATTGAACCAATACATGCGTGCCTGACTAGAGGAGAAAGAACAAACGATTTGCACCTATATGTAATAATAATATATAACTATATATATATCTTTGTGGGTGCTACCAAAACAACGGCATCCTCTTCTTATTGCTGCAACCTCTGACCACCTAGCTAGTTTCATTCATGGCCTCGTTGGTGCTGGTGGTGGGCAGAGATTGTTGGGGTCCCACGTGCTACACGAGGGTCCAGCCAGCTTCATCTCCAGAGGCAGCAGCAGCTTCTGCCACGGCCTCCAGACCGACTGCTGCAGCACCGTGGCCAAGCCGGTGCCGGCAGGGGTGGCCCGCTCGACGACCGAACGGCCATCGTCGTCTGCCAGCAGTGGCCTCGCGGCAGCCGCTGGACGACAGGTCGTCCAGGATCCTGACAGTATAACCACGAACAACAGGAACAATGGGAGGATGGCAAACTTTGATCTCGTCATGGCGATCACGTTGCTAATTAAGCTAGTCAGTACTACTGATCGATCTGTCTCTCTGGCTGGGTTCACAATAATCACAGTGTATGTATTAGGCTATTGGCCGATGATGTATCACCAAACTTAGGCTTGTGTGTTATGTGCTGCTAGTCTCAGCAACAATACTATATATAGGCTAGGCTATCAAGCTACGTGAAAGTTAGCTGCCTAGCTCCACGATCAGCTGCTCATCATACTGCTAATCAGCCCTCCTTCAACATGCACGGGTGGACTGAAACTAGCTAGCTAGCTAGCTTGTTGAGAAATTTCCATGCATTGATGCATGATGTAAGCATACATCAGAGTCTCTTAGCGCTTGTTTAGTTCCGAGAAATATTTGGATTCTGCACTGTAGCACTTTCGTTGTTATTTGACAAACTTTGTCCAAATATATATTACCTAGGCTCAAAAGATTCGTCTCGACATGTAGATACTAAAAGTACAATCAATTATTATGTTTACCTACATTTAATGCTTCATGCATACAGCTAAAGATTGATGTGACGGGAAATCTAGAAATATTTGGGAGAAGTTGGGGAAACTAAACAAGGCCTTATTAGGTGTGCGACCAGTTTTGCATGCATGCCGCGACCCATTTGATCGTCCACGCGGTTTTCAAGGTCTACGTCGACCAAGCCTTAGCAGTCAGCTGGTACGTACTAGCTAGTTGATCCAGCTGTAAATAAAATGGAATATACTAGTAATAAATAAAAGTCTTGAGTTATACTCCCTCCATACCCATATTAGTTATCATTTAGGATAGCGACACGGTCTTCAAAACACAACTTTGAACATTTATATTTATAAAAATATATATAGAAAAATGATATATGTGTACTTTTATGAAAGTATTTTTCAAGACAAATCTATTCATATAATTTTCATATTTGCAAACTTAAAAACTTAATAATTATTGATGATTTATATTCTCAATATTTAACCCAAATTTTGTCTAAAACGACAATTAATATGCATGGGTATGTGTCACACCCGGTTTTAAAAACAAAACCAGGTTCACCATATGTGTACCCAGAAAGTTCACACATACAGTAACAAAATAAAGAATATCAGAAACAATGTTATTATATAACGTAAACATAATCATATTAACACTTACATCTATCGGAGTATAGCAGAACGATTACTAATCTTCTCTTCAGGCTCCACTCTTCACAGGGACGACTGACTGGGGGTGCATACGTGAAACGACCCACGATTTCCTCGAAGGGAAATCCGCAGATACATCATAATGTGATAGTCCAAAAAGTCTCAAACCATCACATTATCATTATTCAGTTGTTACCATAGTTCATACAACGTGGAAGTACAGATTACAAGTCATTACATCACATGGAAACACCACCTAGTACAAACTATATCGGTAACGCACACCTATCGACGCTGGAGTCGGTGTAGAGCGTCGGCGAGAGAAGGCTCCTCCTTCAAAGACATCATCAAAGTTGTTGTAGCAGCGGGCGAAGACTCCGTCTTCGCCTTCGTCTTCTTCTCCAAACTTGCGTATAGGAACGAGGCTTCCTAGTCCATCTAGCTTCCACCATCGTCGCGGTAGAAGTCGTTCAACCTGTCGTTAATTTTCAGTACGGTTTGTAATGGCCACATTTTCCCATCCTATGGTTGCATTTGCTATGTGGTATGTGGAATGCAAGGATAGAGCAAAAAGGAATCTATTTATGGCTGTAGTTTTCCTATGCAGGTAATCATTATTTTATAAATATAGTCATCAAGTTTTATCCCATATACCCGGCCACATGGCCTTCCATTCGGTCATCGACCGAACATCCGGCCATACGGCCATCCATCCATCCATCCCATCCACACATCCACACATCTCACCACACTCTCACTCTCTAGGCGACAAGGACGACTCTCACTCGTACCTTGCCTCAACGGCCAGCGCCGGACCTATCAACCCAGGGGGAGAAGAAGAAAAGACACCTCTCACTAACTCCGAGGGAAACTGAGCACCATAGTGTTGTCCATGACCGTGGACACGGCTATACGTATAGATCGATCGACTCTGCAGAGCGTGTACGCCTGGAACCACAGGTTAGCTATCCTCGACGATCCGGCTCGTCTAAGCTAATTCCGAACTTCCCCCTAATCCGCAACGATGACATCCTACCACTCAGCCCTGGGGCACCCCGGTGGAAATCCACCGTAACGCTGAGACTGTGAGACGTGGATCCTGGCGTACCAAATAAAACACCACGTTGTCTTAGGAGGGTGTGGGTATCCAGCCCTTACCTCCCTACACTTATCACCTTCCAGCCTAGCAGTAATGGCATCGTTTCGCCCAGGGGGTAGGAACGGTTCTGTGCCCATACAAGAACAAGTGGTGCGCACGAAGGTACTATGGTCTGATCACCCCAGCGCAATAAGTCTTAAGGACTGAACAAGATATCTCCTCCTCGGGGCTTTCATCGCCCCCGTGCTGACCGAGCACCTCTATCCCGGGGATTCGTCCCACGAAGACACTCCTCCCCAGGACCTCTTCTCAAGATCACAATGTACCCGCCACAGGTACTCCCCAGGGGATGCCCAGGTCACATCCCCTCGGCAAGACTCATCACCGGACTCGTCGTAGATCCTATCCAGTCGACTCAACCCTCACCACACGCACCCAAGACACACGCCAAGATCTCCCCAAGTCATCATCCCGTTATCACGGCACCATGTGCCTTAGCCACCCACAAGCAAACATCCACCAAGCATCACATCACAGATATAATGCATAGTAGAAGTGAGTAGCAAGTATATATAGTAAGCGGTGTCTAGCCTAACAGCGGGTGTGCAGGAGAAAGGGTTGCGTCAAGGTATAGGCTTTACAAGCAATCTAACATGCAACCTATCATAGTTCATTTGTAAATTGTAAAGCACTAGCAGCTACATTATTGCATGTCTAATAGGATTCTGCGAGGTTGGATGGGTTGTGGCACCTGTTACGTTGTTAGCTCAAGATCTCTGATGTCCTCGTAGTCGTTCTCCTCCGGTCCTGGTGACGTCCTCGGTCTCCTCCGGCGGATTTCAGTCTGACCATCGCTGCTCCCGATACAACTACCTCACGAGACCGGCAAACAAGACAAAGGAGCAATCAGAACACTGACACGACAACTAGACTCGAAGGACGCGAAGGACACTAAGTAAATAAAGAAAGGACTGAGCCCTCGCGGAGGACATCCGATCCTCGGGCTCGAAAAGACGAAGGAGCGGATGCTTGCTAAGAAAAAGCTCGAGTCACAACCTAGCTCGTACTTCCCGGGCCAACCGAGTTGACCTGTACGGCTTAAGTAAAATGGTTGACACTAGATCTCGACTTAAGCAATCATCACGCAAAAACAAGATTAGCCCTCACGAAGCGAGTTCGTTTTCCTCGGGCCCAAAGAGGTGAAGGAGAAACTCGGCTAAGCACGTCTATGTCATGTTCTCGGTGTAAATGTTTTCCTACGGTCGATCGAGTCGACTCGCACGGAACCAAGATCATGACATGGACCTTAGCTTTGCTAGCTAGAATGAGGGCCTGGTCTTTGATCCAATCGTCATGGTTAAGGACAGGATCGAATAGAGCGACCAACAGGGGAAGGGGGTAGTTCTGATCTCTTGCTCGATCCATACGTCATGGTAATCGACGAGAACCGAGAAGAGGGAACAGAACAATAGGGGAAAAGAGAAGCAAGGGTAGTCTCACTTCCTTCTATGCACGCGCCATGGCAAAGACGGGCATTGAAGGGAGCGACATACCGAGAACACAGGCACTTAAACCACGCGTAGGGTACCTCGCTCATGTGCACTAAATGGCACTAGACGTTCCTAGAATCCGCAGCGGTGCGGTTGTCACCGCGAGGATCTAGGAGCGCTACAGTCTATAATAGGTACAAGCATACGAGGGCTCAAGTGCGAAGAGGCAAAAGAGAAATAAAAACGGGGATCCACATTCCTTTGATCCACACGCCATAGTAGTAGACGGGAATCACAGGAATGGGATCAAGAAGCAAGACTACTACATAAACATGACCAACATGCAAAGGAGACAGACTAAAAGCGAGGAACTTGGTTCCACGGGGACTTCGATCCACAGTCATTGCAATCGACAGTGATTGAAGCGAGAAACAAAAGGACTCGATCCACACCTTACTGGATTGGCAAAGATCAAATCAAAAGGGAGAAAAGAGAAGAGCGAAGAGCGATCTCCGCATTCATTCAACCAACACGCCATAGCAAAGGCGGTAGCCGAAGAATGAGAGAAGCTCGACCCAAGCCAACTCGTAGGGCACCGCAACCTCCGTGCAACTCAATTGGCACAGTGCTATTCCTACAACTCATAGCGGTGCAGTTGTCACCGCAAGAGTTGAAGGAATGCTATGGTCGAAGCAGTGCAAGCATACGAGGTGGCTCGGACAGAAGCACGACAAAATAGGTGAAGCCCGCTGGTCATGGCGAAGCAACTCGCGGCCATGAGCTTCACCCAAACGAGTTGGCACTCGTTGTTCCACGATCGTCATCACTTGTTCCTTCTCCCACCAGACTAGGTCACGAAGGGCTTTCGTGTGCGGGTAATATCCACATTGATATCAGAACCAATATCGAACCCACCGTGGCCACGTCTTAGGGCTAGGGTCAGGAGCTAACACTCATAGCACTACGAGGCCAACCAAACAAACAACAACGACTATGAGGGACGAGTTACGCTCAGCGCTACGACCACGGTAGGACGAACCCACGATCGTAACGTCTGAGCGAGGGACGATCCCTCGACCGGCTCGAAGGCACGGTTCACAAACAAAGCAAACGAGGACCGGCTGGAAGGCACGGTCAACCACCAACGATACTGACACGACAACATCTAGCACACATCCACAACTAGGGAGTAGCACATGTCCATAGCAGTAGAGAAATAGAACGGCGCGAAGGCACGGTTCACAAACAAAGCAAACGAGGACCGGCTGGAAGGCACGGTCAACCACCAACAATACTGACACGACAACATCTAGAAAACGTCCACAACTAGGGAGTAGCACATGTCCATAGCAGTAGAGAAATAGACCGGCGCGAAGGCACGGCGCAGGCATATATAGATCACATATGAGTAAGTATGAATGACAACAGTATGAAGATGAACAAAATGAAGGGATTTGTGTCGACGTCCAAGGGTGGCGTCAACGGGAGTTCCGAAGGTTAGACCTTGACAGGGACGGACGGTGAGGCTTCAGCGGAGCGATACCGAGGGTAGCGAGCGCACCCTCGGCCGAACGGCAGCGCGCCATCGACCGAACCGCTGCGCGTGGTCGTCCGGTCAGCTGGGCGCGCCTTGGCTGAACTGCTGTGCGCAGTCAGCCGAATCAGCCGCGCGCACACGTCCGGACAGCAGGGCGCCATCGACCGAACAACACCACTGCCTTGGACGAACTGCTAGCGCTTGTCGTCGTGGCGGTCGTGGATGCTGCTCCTGCACAGTGAAGAACATGGCGCGATGGCCAGTCTCAGATACGAGCACGGAAGCAAAAGGTGGGGGTTTGGGGGTCATGGTGCTCACCGGTGGCACGAAGAGGACCGGCGTGATGCTGGGTTCAGCAGGACGAGGCCGACAGGGAAAGGCGAGGTGGAACGGGTCGTGGGCGACGTCGCAGTCGCGGCAGCGAGGGCTTAGCGTCGTGGATGTCGGCGTTGGTGCAGACGACGCAGGCGGAGCTCCGCGCCATGCCACGGCGGCGTGGCGAGGGGCAGCCGTGGCCGGCTGCAGGAGGCTGCCGAGCGGCCTCGGCCGAGCAGCGGCGAGCCAGGCTTGGGGCGAGCGGCTGGCAGCACGACGACGCAGAGAGTAGAGGCGAGGACGACCGGGCGCCGTCGCGGTCGCGGCTTCGCCGGTCCGGCCGGAACGAGGTTGGTGCTTGGCTTGGCGTGGTGCGGTCGGCGTGGGCACGGCCGACGCGGCCACGGCGCGACTCGCCACAGGGGTCATGTAGCTGCCGACATGAAGACTGCGGCCGCCACGGCGGAGGTGGCCGGGGCGTGGCTTGGCGCGGCTGGCGGCCACGGATAGCCGACAGGCTAGCTGCGCGGAGCCAGTGAGGAGGAGGCGCCGATGGCTGAGGAGGAAGAAGGAGCAGCGGCGGCTCCTAGGCGGAAGTTATGGAGGGAAGCGACTGTTGTGGTTCTTATAGTGCGGCCGGCTAGGGCCAGGGTGGTGTGGATGGCGAGATGCCTCGGCGTCCGTACTCCCGGACACGTGGTGCCCATCGTGCGGCACGGACGCCGAGGGCGCGGGGGCACATGCCTGGCGGCGGCGGCGCTGGGAGGGAGTGCTGGG
Organism: Coix lacryma-jobi var. lacryma-jobi; assembly: GCA_009763385.1. NCBI lineage: Eukaryota > Viridiplantae > Streptophyta > Magnoliopsida > Poales > Poaceae > Coix > Coix lacryma-jobi. The sequence continues at coordinate 170,552 of VDCT01001198.1, read as the reverse complement.
CGCTTTGCCTGGCTAGGGTTCGGCGGAGGTGGCGCCCTGGCCTGGGCCTTGGGCCGTGCGCAAGCTGGACGGGGGAGAGGCCGGTCGGGCCAAGCCCAGGTGGGAAGGGGGTGCTGGGCGATCAAGCCTATATGAGTTGGGCCAACAGAGGGGAGGGAAAGCAAGCTGGGCCCGCTGGGGGGGAGCCTTGGCCCATGCGGCCAAGAGAGGAGGAGAGAGAGGGACTTGGCCCAGGCAAGGTGGGCTCGGCAAGGAGGGAATGGGGAGGGGACCGAGCGGGCTTTCTGCATCGTCTGGGCCAAGGGGAGAGGGGGAGGGCGAGTGGGCCGCGGAAGGGGAAGGGAGGGGAGCTGGGCTGAGCGCACGGTAGGGGGGGAGATGGGTCGGCTGTGTGGTTCGGGCCCACGTGCAAGAAGAGGGTTTTTCCCATTTCTGTTAAAGGAAATGAGAGGAGATTTAAAGGAAGTTCGGGAAGGAATTCGAGAGGAATTTGAATGGGGCCTTCAAATAGGATTTGATGGAAATGAAGAAAAGGATTTTTCTCTTCTAAGAAACATTATGACTGGGAGGGTTCAGAGTTGGAACAAAGGAGATCGAGGGAAATTTGGAGAAGTTAGGTGGAATCAGAATAAGTGGTTCGAAGGGTTCCGATAAACATTGGGGGGGGGGGGTTGAATCCCAAAGATGATCTGGGAAAGGTTGAACAGGGGATTTAGAGTGAACTCGTGAACGGGGTTTGAAACGAGTTGGAGCAGATTCGAAACTAGAAAAGAGGGGAGTAAAGGGAAAGGATTTTTCCCGAGTCATGAATTAATATGACCCGAAGATCTTTTCGGGAAAACAAGAGAGATCTAGAAAAGTCCCAAAAAGAAGGAGAGGAGATCACTATGGATTTGTGCACTCCGACTCTAACTCGACTCAAATCCTGAACTGACTCGACAACTCAAGCATACTCCTACAAGCAAGGCTATATGTATGCCACGTTTCGAAGGCAAACAATGAAACATTGACTAGCGTTTGACCTAGCGACTACATGCTTCACACATTGCAGGAAAAAGATTTAAAAAGCTCGTATTTTTGGTTGTTGGAAAACCAGGGATGTTACAGACCACCCCCCTTACAGGAATCTCGTCCCCGAGATTTAGGGGTTTTCTGTCACAAGAAGGTTGAACTGGTAGGCTTGTCCTAGGGTTGATGGTTTCCGTTGGGCAACCTATATGCATTAATGCATTTTGAAAAGGGGCTTTTGAGAAGGGTTTTTAGGTAAAGACCTTTTTAAGCAAAAACATTTTGCAAAAAGCTTTTGAAACAGGGTGTTTGGCTAATACCTTTTCACGAAACAGTTCGCATAAGACGTTTGAAAAGAGAGGTTATTTTCTTAAACAGGTCAAAAGGTTTTGCTAAAACAAGGTCTTTTGAGAAAAAGCCGGTGTTCGAAACATAGGTAGGGGAGGTTTTGAAGCCTTTCGCAAACCAAGTTCGAAAACATTTTGAAAGCATTTTACTTTTGCAAATCCCTGTTTTGTGAAACTATTTCAAACACCATTTTGAAAGCATTTTGCAAACCACAGCTTTGGAAAACAAGTTTCAAACGCAATTTTGAAATCATTTTCATGCACCAAGTTTTGTAAAGACAAGATCAAACGCCATTTTGCGAAAACTCTTTTTTTTGGAACAACGCGTTTCAAACAAAACAAAATCCATTTTTGAAGTCAGTTTTGAATTTTGAAACCAAAACCTTTATGTTTCCATAAGACATTTTGAAAACTTTTGAAAATTGATTTTTATAACCTCTTTCTTTTGAAACGATTGTTTGAAAGGAGAAAGATTTTCTCAAACTTTTCAAAAGAAACACAAACGAGAGTTTTGAAAGCTTCTTTTCAAACAACATTTTGAAATAAAAGCAAAGTTTTTCGAAACATTTAAAAAGGGTCATAGGTTTTGAAGGCAAAAGAGTTTTATTTGAAAAGAAATTCTTCAAAAACTTTTCACAAACTTTTCTTTCGGAAGTTTTAGCAAAACAAGACTCTGGGTTTAAAACTTTGCTAAATCAAAATAGGACGTTGAAAGGAGGATTTTTGAAACAAACACATTTGCTTTAAACAAAAACCTCTTTTCTTTTGGAAGTTTTACCAAAACAAAACTTTAAGGTTTAAAAAGTTTTGCTTAAATCAAAATAGGAATTTTGAAGGAAAATTTTCAAAATCCGAAACAACTTTTGTTTTTAAGTAAGAACCATTTTTTGAACTGGACACTTTGAAAGTGGTTTTGAAAGCTAGGCTTAGGATCTCGTTGGTATGCAGGTATCTCTCGGAGTGGTCACAGTCACGTACCGCGATACCAGCGTATGCCCGGCAGCAAGCCATGTGGATGCATCACACATGGGGCCCCAAGTTTCGTAGCGGCACCGTGGGTCATGATCACAACACACTACCAAAAAGTTACCGACAACAACTCGCTATCCCAAGCTAGAGGGAGAGAGGAGAGAAAACCTTTAAAATCACTTTGAAAATTCCTTTGTGGAAAACAATTTTTAAATCCTTTGTTTTGCAATTTTTGCAAAGAGAAGAGGATAACGACCTTTGAATTTTTTTAAATTAAAACAAGGACATTTTGAAAATAGGTCACAACCCATTTTGGTTTTGAAACTCAAATCATTTTTTTTGAACTAAAACAAACTTTACAAAGAGCTTTTTAAAAGGTTCAAAATAAGTTTTTAGTTTATAAAACCAAAGATTTTAAAGATGTCTTTTTGTTTTCCAAACTCTTTTTGAAAGATTTTTCAAGAGCGGCTGAGCCTTTTGGAATGAAAGCATTTTTAAATCAAACTATTTTGCAAAACTTTTTCAAACAAACTTTGGTTTAAAAGATGTTTCAAAATAGCGAGAACACGTAGCTTGAAATCCTTTCAAAGAAACATTTGGCAAAACTTTTTAAATCCAAGTCGGGTTTTGAAATGTTTGAAATCGATACAGGTTTTGCAATAAAAGTCTTTTGAAAGTCTTTTTGTTTTTTAAGACAAAATACACCAGTTTATTTTTTTAAACCTTTGAAACAAGCAAATTTGAAAACACCAAGGTTTTTGAAACAGGGCATTGCTCACTTTTGTTTGAAACAAAACTAGTTTTGAAACCGGTTTTAAAGCATGCCTTTTTGAAAAGTAACGATTTCGCAAAACAACTTTGTTTTTCAGAAACCATTTTCAAAACAACTTTTGAAATAAACTTTGGAAAAACCCTTTTTGCTTTTGACAAATACTTTTTAAAACAGTTGAAAGACATCCTTTTCACAAAGATTTTGTTTGATAAAACAGTTGCAAAGCATTTTATTTTAAAGGTAGGTTTGAATTTTGGAAAGGGAACTTGGCTCTCAGTTTGAAATCAAAACAACTTAAAACAAAATCGAGCTAGGGACCTTTGGTTTGAAAACATTTTACTGAGTGAAAACAAAACTTGGTTTCCTGAAAACAAGTTTTGAAACACTTTTGAAAAGAAAACGGTTTTCACACTGCTTTGTAAATAGCTTTTGAAAGGAAACAGTTTGGGATGGGAACTAAATCTGTTTTCTTTTGAAAAGGGAAAACCTTTTTGAGAACTTTGTAAAACCATTTTCCTTTGAAATAGAATAGCTTTTGTGAAAGAAGAGACATTTTCCAAAAGAGAGAAGGGAGGGAAGTTTTGAAAACTTGTTTGGTTGGAAAGCCGAAAACATTTTTGAAATGGTCTCGAAAGACTTGATGCATCGACTTTATCTTTCCCACTCAGTTAGTTGGGGTCTCTCACTTAGTCATAGGGCGGCTTGGGTTTAGCCTGTAAAGGTTAACCGACACCTGGAGTCTCACGCAAAAACATCTTTTATAACTTACACTCAGATAAAAAGAAGCATACAAGCACAAGCAAAACATCAAAGATCCAGACAATCAGGCAGCATTACAACTCCTATATGCATAGTGTTGACTTAAGGCGACTCCAAAGCCTTCAAGCCTCACACAACTACCGTTCTGGCGTAGGCAGTATAAGGGGGGGGGGGAAATGTATTCTATAGGTCAACTTTCCAAAAAGGGGTAGGTCAATTAGCTTAGAACTCAAGGTAGAGAGGGGGAAACAAGTGTTAGCACTTATAGTTCTACCAACAAGCAGGAATTTTGGCTTCTATTCTAGTCTTTGGTCCTAAAGTCTCGTCCTATAGGCAAGTATGGCTTTGATACCAACTGAAATGACCCAAGATTTTCTCGAAGGGAAATCCACAGATACATCATAATGTGATAGTCCAAAAAGTCTCAAACCACCACATTATCATTATTCAGTTGTTACCATAGTTCATATAACGTGGAAGTACAGATTACAAGTCATTACATCACATGGAAACACCACCTAGTACAAACTATATCGGTAACGCACACCTATCGACGCTGGAGTCGTTGTAGAGCGTCGGCGAGAGAAGGCTCCTCCTTCAAAGGCATCATCAAAGTTGTTGTAGCAGCGGGCGAAGACTCCGTCTTCGCCTTTGTCTTCTTCTCCAAACTTGCGTATAGGAACGAGGCTTCCTAGTCCATCTAGCTTCCACCATCGTCGCGGTAGAAGTCGTTCAACCTGTCGTTAATTTTCAGTACGGTTTGTACTGGCCACATTTTCCCATCCTATGCTTGCATTTGCTATGTGGTATGTGGAATGCAAGTATAGAGCAAAAAGGAATCAATTTATGGCTGTAGTTTTCCTATGCAGGTAATCATTATTTTATAAATATAGTCATCAAGTTTTATCCCATATACCCGGCCACATGGCCTTCCATTCGGTCATCGACCGAACATCCGGCCATACGGCCATCCATCCATCCATCCCATCCACACATCTCACCACACTCTCACTCTCTAGGCGACAAGGACGACTCCCACTCGTACCTTGCCTCAACGGCCAGCGCCGGACCTATCAACCCAGGGGGAGAAGAAGAAAAGACACCTCTCACTAACTCCGAGGGAAACTGAGCACCATAGTGTTGTCCATGACCATGGACACGGCTATACGTATAGATCGATCGACTCTGCAGAGCGTGTACGCCTGGAACCACAGGTTAGCTATCCTCGACGATCCGGCTCGTCTAAGCTGATTCCGAACTTCCCCCTAATCCACAACGATGCCATCCTACCACTCAGCCCTGGGGCACCCCGGTGGAAATCCACCGTAACGCTGAGACTGTGGGACGTGGATCCTGGCGTACCAAATAAAACACCACGTTGTCTTAGGAGGGTGTGGGTATCTAGCCCTTACCTCCCTACACTTATCACCTTCCAGCCTAGCAGTAATGGCATCATTTCGCCCATGGGGTAGGAACGGTTCTGTGCCCATACAAGAACAAGTGGTGCGCACGAAGGTACTATGGTCTGATCACCCCAGCGCAATAAGTCTTAAGGACTGAACAGAATATCTCCTCCACGGGGCTTTCATCGCCCCCGTGCTGACACAACACCTCTATACCGGGGATTCGTCCCACGAAGACACTCCTCCCCAGGACCTCTTCTCAATATCACAATGTACCCGCCACAGGTACTCCACAGGGGATGCCCAGGTCACATCCCCTCGGCAAGACTCATCACCGGACTCGTCGTAGATCCTGTCCAGTCGACTCAACCCTCACCACACGCACCCAAGACACACGCCAAGATCTCCCCAAGTCATCATCCCGTTATCACGGCACCATGTGCCTTAGCCACCCACAAGCAAACATCCACCAAGCATCACATCACAGATATAATGCATAGTAGAAGTGAGTAGCAAGTATATATAGTAAGCGGTGTCTAGCCTAACAGCGGGTGTGCAGGGGAAAGAGTTGCGTCAAGGTATAGGCTTTACAAGCAATCTAACATGCAACCTATCATAGTTCATTTGTAAATAGTAAAGCACTAGCAGCTACATTATTGCATGTCTAATAGGATTCTGCGAGGTTGGATGGGTTGTGGCACCTGTTACATTGTTAGCTCAAGATCTCTGATGTCCTCGTAGTCGTTCTCCTCCGGTCCTGGTGACGTCCTCGGTCTCCTCCGGCGGATTTCGGTCTGACCATCGCTGCTCTCGATACAACTACCTCGCGAGACCGGCAAACAAGACAAAGGAGCAATCAGAACACTGACACGACAACTAGACTCGAAGGACGCGAAGGACACTAAGTAAATAGAGAAAGGACTGAGCCCTCGCGGAGGACATCCGATCCTCGGGCTCGAAAAGACGAAGGAGCGGATGCTTGCTAAGCAAAAGCTCGAGTCACAACCTAGCTCGTACTTCCCGGGCCAACCGAGTCGACCTGTACGACTTAAGTAAAATGGTTGAGACTAGATCTTGACTTAAGCAATCATCACGCAAAAACAGGATTAGCCCTCACGAAGCGAGTTCGTTTTTCTCGGGCCCAAAGAGGTGAAGGAGAAACTCGGCTAAGCACGTCTATGTCATGTTCTCGGTGTAAATGTTTTCCTACGGTCGATCGAGTCGACTCGAACGGAACCAAGATCATGACATGGACCTTAGCTTTGCCAGCTAGAATGAGGGCCCGGTCTTTGATCCAATCGTCATGGTTAAGGACAAGATCGAATAGAGCGACCAACAGGGGAAGGGGGTAGTTCTGATCTCTTGCTCGATCCATACGTCATGGTAATCGACGAGAACCGAGAAGAGGGAACAGAACAATAGGGGAAAAGAGAAGCAAGGGTAGTCTCACTTCCTTCTATGCACGCGCCATGGCAAAGACGGGCATTGAAGGGAGCGACATACCGAGAACACAGGCACTTAAACCACGCGTAGGGTACCTCGCTCATGTGCACTAAATGGCACTAGACGTTCCTAGAATCCGCAGCGGTGCGGTTGTCACCGCGAGGATCTAGGAGCGCTACAGTCTATAATAGGTACAAGCATACGAGGGCTCAAGTGCGAAGAGGCAAAAGAGAAAGAAAAACGGGGATCCACATTCCTTTGATCCACACGCCATAGTAGTAGACGGGAATCACAGGAATGGGATCAAGAAGCAAGACTACTACATAAACATGACCAACATGCTAAAGAGACAGACTAAAAGCGAGGAACTTGGTTCCACGGGGACTTCGATCCACAGTCATTGCAATCGACAGTGACAGGCGGGAGTTCCGAAGGTGGCAACAGTATGAAGATGAACAAAATGAAGGGATTTGTGTCGACGTCCAAGGGTGGCGTCAACGGGAGTTCCGAAGGTTAGACCTTGACAGGGACGGACGGTGAGGCTTCAGCGGAGCGATACCGAGGGTAGCGAGCGCACCCTCGGTCGAACGGCAGCGTGCCGTCGACCGAACCGCTGCTCGTGGTCGTCCGGTCAGCTGGGCGCGCCTTGGCCGAACTGCTGCGGGCAGTCGGCCGAATCAGCCGCACGCACACGTCCGTGCAGCAGGGCGCCATCGACCGAACAACACCGCTGCCTTGGACGAACTGCTAGCGCTCGTCGTCGTGGCAGTCGTGGATGCTGCTCCTGCACAGTGAAGAACATGGCACGATGGCCAGTCTCAGATACGAGCACGGAAGCAAAAGGTGGGGGTTTGGGGGTCATGGTGCTCACCGGTGGCACGAAGAGGACCGGCGTGATGCTGGGTTCAGCAGGACGAGGCCAACGGGGAAAGGCGAGGTGGAACGGGTCGTGGGCGACGTCGCAGTCGCGGCAGCGAGGGCTCAGCGTCGTGGAGGTCGGCGTTGGTGCAGACGACGCAGGCGGAGCTCCGCGCCATGCCACGGCGGCGTGGCGAGGGGCAGCCGTGGCCGGCTGCAGGATGCTACCGAGCGGCCTCGGCCGAGCAGCGGCGAGCTAGGCTTGGGGCGAGCGGCTGGCAGCACGGCAACGCAGAGAGTAGAGGCGAGGACGACCGGGCGCCGTCGCGGTCGCGGCCTCGCCGGTCCTGCCGGAACGAGGTTGGTGCTTGGCTTGGCGTGGCGCGGTCGGCGTGGGCACGGCCGACGCGGCCACGGCGCGACTCGCCACAGGGGTCACGTAGCTGCCGACGCGAAGACTGCGGCCGGCGCGGCGGAGGTGGCCGGGGCGTGGCTCGGCGCTGCTGGCGGCCACGGATAGCCGACAGGCTAGCTGCACGGAGCCAGTGAGGAGGAGGCGCCGATGGCTGAGGAGGAAGAAGGAGCAGCGGCGGCTCCTAGGCGGAAGTTAGGGAGGGAAGCGACTGTTGCGGTTCTTATAGTGCGGCCGGCTAGGGCAAGGGTGGTGTGGACGGCGAGATGCCTCAGCGTCCGTACTCCCGGACACGTGGTGCCCATCGTGCGGCACGGACGCCGAGGGCGCGGGGGCACATGCCTGGCGGCGGCGGCGCTGGGAGGGAGCGCTGGGCGCTTTGCCTGGCTAGGGTTCGGCGGAGGTGGCGCCCTGGCCTGGGCCTTGGGCCGTGCGCAAGCTGGACGGGGGAGAGGCCGGTCAGGCCAAGCCCAGGTGGGAAGGCGGCGCAGGGCGATCAAGCCTGTATGAGTTGGGCCAACAGAGGGGAGGGAAAGCAAGCTGGGCCGGCTGGGGGGGAGCCTTGGCCCATGCGGCCAAGAGAGGAGGAGAGAGAGGGACTTGGCCCAGGGCAAGGTGGGCTCGACAAGGAGGGAATGGGGAGGGGACCGAGCGGGCTTTCTGCATCGTCTGGGCCAAGGGGAGAGGGGGAGGGCGAGTGGGTCGCGGAAGGGGAAGGGAGGGGAGCTGGGCTGAGCGCACGGTAGGGAGGGAGATGGGCCGGCTGTGTGGTTCGGGCCCACGTGCAAGAAGAGGGTTTTTCCCATTTCTGTTAAAGGAAATGAGAGGAGATTTAAAGGAAGTTCGGGAAGGAATTCGAGAGGAATTTGAATGGGGCCTTCAAATAGGATTTGATGGAAATGAAGAAAAGGATTTTTCTCTTCTAAGAAACATTATGACTGGGAGGGTTCAGAGTTGGAACAAAGAAGATCGAGGGAAATTTGGAGAAGTTAGGTGGAATCAGAATAAGTGGTTCGAAGGGTTCCGATAAACATTGGGGGGGTTGAATCCCAAAGATGATCTGGGAAAGGTTGAACAGGGGATTTAGAGTGAACTCGTGAACGGGGTTTGAAACGAGTTGGAGCAGATTCGAAACTGGAAAAGAGGGGAGTAAAGGGAAATGATTTTTCCCGAGTCATGAATTAATATGACCCGAAGATATTTTGGGGGAAAACAAGAGAGATCAGGAAAAGTCCCAAAAAGAAGGAGAGGAGATCACTATGGATTTGTGCACTCCGACTCTAACTCGACTCAAACCCTGAACTAACTCGACAACTCGAGCATACTCCTACAAGCAAGGCTATATGTATGCCACGTTTCGAAGGCAAACAATGAAACGTTGACTAGCGTTTGACCTAGCGACTACATGCTTCACACATTGCAGGAAAAAGTTTTAAAAAGCTCGTATTTTTGGTTGTTGGAAAACCAGAGATGTTACAATACGCCTAGCACTCGATATCCACTTAAATCATGGTTCATCTTCTGAGCAACTTCTACTAATGACTAGAGGTGTTGGAAAAATAGCAAGAGTGAGCACATATCGTACTCAGCAAATATAACATGAGGTTCGTGAGGCTCAAAAGGCTGACACTGGTTAACTGCGACCAACTTTTAGTTATCAAAATTTTAGCATTAGGTAAATGTATGTTATGCTTATCCCAAACAAACCACATGATCGCATTGATTCCATCATAATCATAATAACATCCACATAATCATTATTAAACATTAAGTAACCATTTAACCATCTCTTCTGTGAGTTTTTTGGGCCGCTCGTAACTGTGAGCACGGCTGATATACCAGTTTTACACTCTGCAGAGGTTGTACACTTTACCCGATGAGTCGTGATTCCCGTTTGCCAGGGATAGCTAGTCCCATATCACACTGCCAAGGTGCATGGCTGGGTTCACTGCGTAGCCTTTCAAAGGTTTGTCTAACAAGTTAGGGCCGCTAGGTCTTAAGGCAAGGGGAAGAAGGGTCTCAAAACCTTACGGCACGCAGGCAAGGGAAGAGAAGCCGCCCTAAATCCAGCTTGGCAAGACCTAACGCGCCTTTACAGGTAACCACCACTACTAGAGAACAGGCCTTTGGACGATCTACCAATTGAGCTATAGTCTCGGCCAAAAATTGTGTCCGGGGCTAAAGACCTTTAGTCCCGGTTGGTAATATCAACCGAGACTAAAGGTGAATCTTTAGCCCCGGTTGGTATTACCAACCCGGACTAAAGGTCTGGGACCTTTAATCCCGGTTGGTAATACCAACCGAGGCTAAAGGGTGAACCTTTAGCCCCAGTTGGTGTTACCAACCGGGACTAAAGGTACTTTTAGTCCCGGTTGGTGTTACCAACCGGGGCTAAAGGTCCTTCCCGAGTGGATTCAAAAGGAAAACGTCCAGAACTACATCACGTGGGTTGCGTAGCTCAGTTGGTAAGCGTGCCTGAGGCGAGATGTGCTGAGTTCGAATCTCACACAACACACATTTATTTTCCTCTCTGGACCTTTAGTCCCGGATTCTTAGCCCCGGTTGGGATACCCGGGGCTACAAGCCCATTTCAACCAGGGCTAAAGGCCCTTTCTCCAGTAGTGCACTAACAAGCTAGAAAAGGTCCTCATACTGAGCTAAGGTCAGAGCCATATAACCCTCATGGTTGCATTGTATGTCCCAGCTTTTGCTGACAGATGGTCAAGTTTTAAATCAACTTTACATAAGTCATTAATCATCAATCATTAATCATGAATTATTAATCAGTGATCGGATCATGTCGGTTTAAGTTGAGCACTAGCAATATACTACCCAGATGCAAAACATCCCATGGTGTCAAGGTAATGGATAACAAGAACTAGGTAATCCTTAATGGCAATCAAATTAGACACATGCAATATGAATCAAATGATTACGGTGAATAGGTAACAAGGATGGTCCCATGCTATACTTGCCTTGATTACTTGCTCAATCCTCATAGCATCAGTCTTCGGTCATCACCTTCTGATCTTCAGCACTCACAAACGGTCCTCGTCTACTCGTAGCAAACACAACACAAAGACCAACATACAAGCACACAAAAAGAGACGACTAAGAACAATACATCATACAAGAGAAAATATCGCACTAAAGAAAGCTAGATGCTACGGTCGTAGGAACGCAAGAAACGTCGCTAATGAAACTATCGTTAAAACACACGTCTATCGAGAGTTTATATTATAAAAGTAACAACTACAAGTTTACTTTGTTTTAATTCGATAAAAAGATATTAATTCAAATTAGATAAAATTATATTTAAATTTTTGAAAGACCATTAAAGTAATCATATTTTAATTAAAAGCATCATTACATAATTTATTAAGCATATTAAACTTTATCTTTGCAAAAGAAAAGAAATATACGAGAACATCTAATCAGACTGTATGCAACGTGATATTTAACTAAGCAAATTATAATCTAGTAAATACACATCATTAATCAAGTTAATAGTTAATTATAAAACATCAGATATTAAACACTAGATTGCTTTTAATTAGAAAAGTAATTAATTAAATTAACATTTGGATTAATAAATCATAACTAAAAGACATGATGAACATTATCACTAACATATAGATCACATCGACGTTAATCTAATGCAACTTGAACAAGATAAAACGAAATTAAACTTAAATTACTTTTAATTAAAAGCTACTAAATAAACATTAACTAAATTAATTATTTACATTAAAATTTAAGTATGATGCAAAGCCTATAATTAGAACAGTACACTAATCATAAGTTACATGATAAAGAGTTTTGAAAATCAATCTACATCTCACTACGATCACACAGACACAAAAAACACGTCAAACGGAGCTATAACGCAAAAGCTATATTCTAAGCAACATTAAAAGATACTAATTACTAGATTAGTTCTAAGTCAAATTTTAATTATGAAAAATAATATGAACAGTAGTATAATTAGATAGATCTTAACGAAACGAATCGAACGCAACTTGAACCCCTCAAAACGGATCTAAAACGAATTAACAGCGACTAAAACTGTCTCAAAGGAAACTCGTAATTACCTTGTTTGCCCACAGATGGTGCTCTTCTCTGATGTTCGGAACGTGATGCATGGAGGGGATCGGGAAGAGGACTTGGGGCTTGCTCGACCAACAGCTGGAGGGGCTTCGGTGGGAGGCCTCTGCGGCCGTTGGCGGCGGCGGCTTGGCACGCTCTCGGAGCACCAGGTGCTCGCTCTCGCACAGCAACCGAACGGAGGCCGGCCAGGCGCCACCGTGTGGGCCAGGCAGGGGCGCACGGACAAGTGACGGCCGGAACTTGGTGTAGGCGATCAGCGAAGGTGAAGATAGATTAGGAAACAGATCAACCATAAAAAGGAAGAGTTGATGATATAGAGAATAATAAAAGGAACCATTTGGGTTGGTGCGGATATACAGGGAGGAGGACTCCATATCCTCATATCAACTAGCAATATGATACTAATTGATGTTGCAACTCCCACTTTTACTAGTGGACCTAAATAAATTTAAAATTCCATTAGTAAACAAAGACATGGATATTTGGAATTTATTAGCATTATTGCGCATGGGCTTTGTTGGAGGAAGGAAAAAGACAGATTTTATTATTTTCGAAATTATTTAATTTTGGATTAAAATAATTCTAGAAAAGTCTAGAATTGATATTTAAGTCAGGAAAAATACTCTGATGGTTCCGAACATTCAGGAAAAAATTTCAGAGACATTTGGAGACATGAGGAACCCAAATAAAATATTTGGAGCTCATGAAAAGATATTTTGGGACATCTAAAAATTAGATTATGCTTCTAAAAAAATAGGAAAAAGTCCAGGAAAAAGTCAGAAAAAAATTCCGAGGAAGATTTTGGAGATATGATGATGAATGATGAACACCAAGGAATAATTTAGAGCAGGAGAAAAAGATTTTTGGGAGACTCCAACAGAAGAGTTAAGCTAGAAAACAAAGAATTTGATTATAGGAGAAGATATGGACAAGGTGGAGAAAGATAAATGACTTAGTAAACGAGTTTTTGGAAAACTTTACTCACTCGCAACACAAGACGAAACAACAATCAACCATCACATCAAGCATAACCCGTCAAACTACTTTAGCAAAAATTTTAAAATCCATATTTTCCTATGACTATATTTGCGCTAGATCAAACAAACTTGTAAATTTTATTCCAAATATTGAAATCATTAATTTTATTTATTGTTTTGTACTCACAGCCCAAAATCAGAAATTTTGGGATGTGACAGTATGGAGGCAGTATGTATCAACCCACATGTACCGATGTACGTACACACATATTGTATATATACATGTTTGGTTGGATGGATGAAACGAGTCATTTTTCTGTTTGGTTGGATGGATGAAAGTGGATGGAATGAGAATAGCTGACTAATCATATCTATTATTTTAAAAAATAACAACTAATTAGACACTAATAAATATACACTAATACTAATTCTATCATAATAATCACTAATTTAAAATAAAATATGTTAATTATCACCACTAATATCCTAATTAACACACTAAGCATGTACTAATCAGACGTGGAGCAACTGGTCCGCAAGTTTTTTGATGATCGGGAAATCTAACATCTCCATGGAATATTCTTTTTTCAATCCAATCCAATCTAATCCAATCTTTCAACCAAACACTACGCATTCATCAATTGTTCTATTCTATCCATGAATATCCAAGCAACCAAACAAATCCTTAGTTACCGTTATATAAAAAAACCTCTTAGTTACATAATTATTAGAAGTTTCTTAGATATAAATGTACTAATGTACTACTTGATCCTTTCATTTAGAAGAATTGAAATCTACTCCTTCCATCCTCAAATATAAGTCATTTTAAGAATCTTAAAGAGTCAATGTTTTTTATGTTTGACTAAATTTATATAATAAAATAATAACATTTATGATATCAACTAAGTATTATTAAATTCTAAATTAGTTATTTTTTTATAGTATGCTTATTTGATGTTATAAATCTCTATATTTATTTCTATAAATTTTAGTCAAACTTAAAATATTTTGACTCTCTAACATTTATGGAATAATTATATTTTAAAGTGGTGAGAGTACTTTATATATATATATATATATATATATATATATATAATTAGGCTATTTGGCTTAGAGCCTGACGTTTCGTGAGCCACGTCGCCAGCTTCTCATGCCCATCCGATTCGGCGTTCATGGTCATAGGGACAGCTGCATGCCCACACATCCTTCATCTCGGTGATGTGTGAGCGTGCAGCTCTGTCCCTAGATAGGTTCTAGGTGGCATCGGACGTTCTAGGTGCCCAAAAACGAAAAAAGAAAAACGTTGCGCCCCTGCATCCCGGTCCCGGCAGCGGAAAGAAAAACTTCCGAGGGGCGGTCCTAGGCCTACCGCCAGGATGGCCATGGCTCTAGTTACCGCTCAAGTTTTCTAGCAACAAGTTTTCAGTTTTTGATTCAACAACAAATAACCCAATAAGAAGAGTTGGTAAACTTCTCTCGCTCGAGCCTGAGTGCCTGACGCCTCTTTCGTGTTCCTGTTCACGTGTGGCACCTCCTCTTTCTCTTCTCCATTCTCTCTCACATGTCACAACTTGCAGGTCGTTGTGTGCCTGTATCATCAGGGACCCATCGGTTGCAAAGCCCGCTCGGTCCCGTCGCCCTCGCAGCCCTGTCGCCTAGCTACACGCCTACGCGCTATGTCGTGCCCCGTCCGGCGTCACCGCGTCGGGTGCCGACCAATGCCATTGGCTTCGCGCCTTTGCATGCGCGGCTGCACCGTCACACACCAGCCTTCGCCTTGTTCGCTCGCTGCGCCGAGCGTCCGAGGCTGCGAGCCGAAGCCCAGCACAACCGAGCGCCCGAACTGCCCAACAGCCGAGTTGAAACACTCTAGAACCGGATGAGCAGAGGCTCAATGAAAAATGAAACATTTCTTTCTTTTACTTCAATTGTTTGGTAATTTTGATTCCAACAGTTAAGTTTACAATTTTAATTTAACTTTCGATTACAATTAGAATATTATTTTACATTTCTCTGTAATTAGTCTAAATGATGAAGAGGACTGATGACTGGAACTTTAACATTATATAGACGATGGTCGTATTTTGCCACTAAAATTTGGCCCTAATCGTGATGAAATCCTAGGTCTGCCAGACCGCCACTGCTTCCGCAGCGCCACGCTCCTGCTCGGCCCGCATCCGGGCTGTCAACCGTGGCATGCCGCCTCTCTCCGAGGTTGTGGCGACCCGTGAGCGGTTGAGCACAACCGCTCCGGGGTGCGGCCGCCCCCCTTATCTGCCACCGTTCACAATGCTTCGCGATTCGTGCTAGTCGACACTCCTGGTTTTCTCTCTCTCCACTGTTGCTTTGCGATCCGTGCTATTGAACTGAGGATGTTTCCAAGCCGTTGCATAAGGGGGGCGGCCGCACCCGGTTGTGGCAAAACCGGGTTCACTACAGGAAACGCAGGCTTCGCCGAGTGCTTGGAACTTTGCCGAGTGCCAAATTTCGGGCACTCGGCAAAGAGCCTCTTTGCCGGCAAAGAGCCTCTTTGCCGAGTGCCGGAAATCTGGCACTCGGCAAAGCCTAAGCACAAGGCAAAGACTGCTTTGCCGAGTGCCCGACACTCGGCAAAGAAAAGCATTCGGCAAAGGAACCTCTTTGCCGAGTGTCGTACACTCAGCACAGATGAGCACTCGGCAAAGCGTCCCGGACCAGACGACATCCACGATCGTTCGCTTTGCCGAGTGCCCGCCGTCTGACGCTCGACAAAGAGAGAGCGCTTTGCCGAGTGCCAATCACGTGGCACTCGGCAAAGCGTGTGGCCCCGTTGTTTGACACGTAGGCTGTTCTTTGCCGAGTGCTACGTGGCAGGCACTCGGCAAAGAGGTGATCTTTGCCGAGTGCCGGCCACGTGGTACTCGGCAAAGCACGTGGGCTGTTCTTTGCCGAGTGCCACCTAGCTGGCACTCGGCGAAGATCCCCTCTTTGCCGAGTGCCAGCCACGTGGCACTCAGCAAAGTTTTTTTTGGATTTTGGACACCAAATTTTTTGTGGATCATCCCCACAGTACTATGGCCAACATGTTCAAATTTGACACTTTTTCAAAGATTTTTGTTATATTTTTTGACTTTCTTTTATTTTCTTGAATTTTCCCGAAAGACGTAAGTTTGAACTGCGGGTGCATCGAATAATGGATTTTGATGATTTGAAAATTGTTATTGTTATTCTTGAGTGTATGTTGAGGCCAAATCCAAAAACTGACCCTAGGTTTCGATCAACGTGCTCACGGGGCAACGCCTCCAAATTACGTGCGGGCGGTTTTTTAATTATCTCATATGTTGAGATGTCCAGGTTTGTAAGCATCGTACGTGACAACTTGCTCGAAACTTTCTCAAATTTTTTTCTCGGCATACGCATATGATGTAACAACATCTCGCCAAGTTTCGTGATTTTCGGAATTCATTTGCATTTTCTATAATTAAAAAACCACCAGCACGTAATTTGGAGGCGTTGCCCCGTGAGCACGTTGATCGAAACCTCGGGTCAGCTTTTGGATTTGGCCTCAACATATGGTTAAGAACAACAATAATATTTTTTAAATCATGAAAATCTATTATTCGATGCACCCGCAGTTCAAACTTGCGTCTTCTGGGAAAATTCAAGAAAATGAAATAAAGTCAAAAAATATAACGAAACGTTTTGAAAAAGTGTCAAATTTGAACATGCTGTCTATGATAGTGTGGAAGTGCCTCAAAAAAAATTTGGTGGCAAAATTTAAAAAAAAAATAAAAAGTTCGCCAAGTGCCATAGGCCGGCACTCGGCCAAGAGAAGCTCTTTGCCGAGTGTCGTGCCAGCTGGCACTCGGCGAAGCCTTGCCTGCTGGCCGAGGTATGTCTGCCACGTGGCCCCTCTTTGCCGAGTGCCAGATCGGCTGGCACTCGGCAAAGGTCCCCTCTTCGCCGAGTGCCAGCCGATCTGGCACTCGGCAAAGCCGTTCAAAAACTAAAAAAAAGTATAAACACCCGACCGCCACACACACGCACACGCACTCACACAGCCTGTGCCCACCGCCGCCGCCGCCCGCCCCGCCTCCCCTGCCCGTCCCCGGCCGCCGCCGCCGCCTGCCCCGCCCCCCCTGCCCGTCCCCGGCCGCCCCCGCCCGCCCCCCTGCCCTTCCCCGCCCGCCCAGCCGCGCGGCCCGCCCGTCCCCGGCGGCCCGCGCGCCCGCCCTCCGGCGCTGCCGCCGCCGCTCGCCCCGCCTCCCCTGCCGGTCCCCAACCGCCCCCGCCCGCCTCCTGCCCTTCCCCGCCCGCCCGTCCCCGGCGGCCCGCCCGCCCGCCCTCCGGCGCCGCCGCCGCCGCCCCTCGGCCGCGTGTGTCGGAGTGAAGGAGAGGAGGAGGTGGAGGAAGAAGAGAGGAGGAGGATAGGAGGAAGAGGAGGAGGGGAGAAGAGAGGAGGAGAAGGAGAAGGAGAAGGAGGAGAGGAGGAGGTGGAGGAAGAAGAGAGGAGGAGGAGAGGAGGAAGAGGAGGGGAGAAGAGAGGAGGAGAAGGAGAAGGAAGGTGTCGGCTTAGGTCCGTCGATCTTCAAGCCGCTTCAGTCGTCTCTGCCATCATCGCCGGAGCCATTCTCGTCACGAAAGTATGCCCTTTGTAGTTAGTGTTAGTAGTAGTTAGTAGTGTTAGCGGTAGTTAGTAGTAGTGTTAGTGTTAGTAGTAGTGTTAGTGTTAGTAGTAGTTGTACTATTGTGGTTGTTGGTCTTCGTAACTATGTTTGGTATATATGTGTTTGTAGGCCTTCGTGCCTATGTTTTTTTTTCAGGTTTTGGGAACTCCCCGTGCAGGAGAGGTTTTGCAGTTGACACTAACCAATTGCCTTCTTTGCAGGAAAGGACATGTGGGAGGGACTTGGCGACCCCGACCGCCTTCGTCGGCCGTGCCGGTCTTCCTGCACAGCGTCGCTTAGCCACTGCAGTGACTCGCCACTGCCCCGCTATCCTGTCTGCACCGCCACCCTAGGTATAACCCATATACCCGTACGTTGGTCGTACATCTCGTCACCCAGTTAGGCGTCTCCCGTTCGTAAGAGATACGAAATTCCAACCGTATCTCTTTCGGATTGTCCACGTATTTTGGACAGCCCGCGGATGCGTAGATGAGCTAGTTTCCATGTTCTACTCTTGTCGGAGTCGGAGTTTCGGCACCACCACCCCGTTGTTCTCCGGATACACACTCTCCCTGTCAGGACGTGTATCGGGAGAACAGCGAGGAGGTGCTGCCGAAATTCTGTCTCGGGTAGGAGTAGAACATGGAAACTAACCCATCTATGCATCCTCGGGTGGGATTATGACCTATCCTTCACCTATTAGATGGTAGCAACGCCGTGTAGATGCAATTGCTGGTTTTATTACTCGTTTACATATGTATATGCCAGAGGATGGATAACCGTGACTGGATGTACACGGGCCACGCAAGTAAGAGCACAGAATGGGTTACTAAGACCAATGCTTTCTTAGAGCATGCGTTTGGTCCGGCTGCTAAAGGGTCGAGTCGGATGCCATGTCCCTGCAGCAAATGTGGGAACAAGAAAAGAAAATATAAGAATAATGTGGGGGTAGATCTTTATAAGTACGGATTCGTTGAAAACTATACTTGTTGGGTCCACCATGGTGAAGCCGATCGGATTAGAGAGGAGGTGGTGAGACAACGCCTCGAGGAGTATGATGGAGATGCCGGGGTAGCACACATGATGTGAGACTTTCAAGAGGCACAATTCGGTGAAGGATTGGAGGAGCCATAGGACACCGCAAAGGCGTTCTATGACATGATGTCTTCGGCACAGAAGCCCCTTCATGAAAAGACAATGGTTTCACAACTGGATGCCATTGGACGCCTAATGGGGTTCAAGTCGCAGTATAGCTTGAGTCGAGACGCCTTCGATGGCATGTTGGCAATTTTGGGCACCCTGTTGCCGGAGGGTCACATTCTGCCGAAGAACACGTACGAGTCACAGAAACTTCTTCGTGCACTTAAGATGCCGTATGAGCAGATCCATGCTTGTCCAAAAGGGTGCGTCCTATTCAGGAAAGATCACGAGAAAGCAACACACTGTCCAAAGTGCAAAGCCTCTAGGTATGTGGAGGTAGACCATGGAGATGGCAAGAAGGAACAACTTAATATCCCCGAGATGGTCCTACGGTACCTTCCTTTCATACCTAGGACCCCACGTACACCACCGTTGCAGCGTGGATTAGGGCCGAGTTCTGGGCGAGTCTTGCTCGCACAACATTTCTCAATGGCGTCCAGTAGCGGGAGGTGCAGAGGACACAGGACATAGCTCACTTCTTTGGGAGCCTGAACATCCCGGGTGTTGTTGTGCCTCCCTCGCTGCTCACTCCTTTTGTGCCTCCTGTTACTCCTTCGACAGACATTCCAGTGAGTATATATAGTTGTTTATATTTCTTTAACTTTTACGGTCGTCCTCCAGGTGCTAACGAATTTGCTTCTCCTTTGTGCACTCACAGTCGGAGGGTTCGGCACCGACTGCTCAACCTGGCGTTCCTCCGCACACTCTGCACATCACTGGTGGCCCTCCTCCGCAGCCTGGGTGGCTCCCCGGTGGCCCTCCTCCGCCCTATGGGTGGCCAGGTTACCTTCCTGGCCAGTCGGGGTACACCGGGTGGCCATCTGGACTTCCGCCGCCCGTGTGGCAAGGTTGGCAAGGTGGTCCTTCGGGCGGGTCGTGGGACGCGTGGCAAGGTGGGGGTTCTTCACAATCTGAGCACAAAGGTGAGCAGTGAGGGCCGACTTAGATTTGTCATGGACTTGTGAGATGGATGTGATGGACTTGTGAACTTGTGATGAACTTGTAATAAACTTGTGACCTTGTGATGCATGGAGACTGAACGTGTGATATTCGTCTGAAATGGATATGCATGTGATATATGGATGTGTGATATATATGCATGTGATATTTGTCTGAAATGGAATATGGATGTGTGATATGTTTTCTGTGTAGGGAAATAAAAACAGAAAAAAAAATCTATTTTTCTCAGCTTTGCCGAGTGCCACACTCGGCAAAGAGGTCATGGCACTCGGCAAAGCTGGACAAATTTTCTCCAGCTCGGCCTCTTTGCTGAGTGCCTTGACCATGACACTCGGCAAAGAGGCCCTCTTTGCCGAGTGCCGGCCTACGTGGCACTCGGCAAAGAGGCTCTCTTTGCCGAGTGCCAGCCACGTGGCACTCTGCGAAGGGGCCTTTGCCGAGTGTTGGCCCACGTGGCACTCTCCGAAGGGGCCGTCTTTGCCGAGTGCCGACCCACGTGGCACTCGGCAAAGAGGCCGTCAAGTGACGGCTCCCGTTTGCTTCGCCGAGTGCTGACCTCGCACTCGGCGAAGCCTTTGCCGAGTGCCCGATATTTGCCCCTCGACAAAGATATCGTTGCCGACAATTTCTTCGCCGAGTGCCCTTCGCCGAGTGCAGCCAGTTCTCGGCAAAGCCGGCGTTCCCTGTAGTGGTTGAACCCGTGAGGCCGTGAAGGCACTGATCCGGCGAATCTGTAGGCGTGGGCAGACCCTACCCGGGTCGAGCCCCAATGCGTGACTTCGTACCAGCGCAGCTTTGACGACGACGGCCTTTCCATCAGCGACGAGGGAGTCTCCTCCACTGCTGCCGCTACCCTCGGTGGTGCAGAGCTCGCCGCCAACGGACATCTCGGTGAGTTCGCCTCGGCCTATGTGTCGTGTAGGTCATCTAATCACCTCTGTTTGGCTCAGTTTAGCCTCCATTGTATCCACAACTGTTAGCCTCCTGACAACACGTTCAGCTACAGTACCTTCTCTAATGTTCACTTCTTTCATATTTAAGGACAAATTAAATTGGATTATATGATCACGGGGTGGAATAAAAATTGAAAAAAAAACTTCACGTTAATCTTATTGTTTGGACAAAATAAACTCGCTCTTTTTATTTGCTTTCAAGGCCTACTCATAGTCAAAATAGGTTCATGCTTTGTTCTATGATTTACTGATTCCGACACTCTATTAGACTAATAATTGTACCCTTCGTTGTCCTCTCGCGACAATAGTGTTTGTTTGGGTAATATTACATAGCTCCTTTTGTTTTCTTTCAAAGCCTACTCATAGCCTAAATAGGTTCATGCTTTGTTCGATGATTTACTTATTCAGGCAGTCTATCGATTACGATCAGGTTGATAAGTACTCCCTCTATACTTATATTAATATTAGTTGTCGTTTTAGACAAGATTTAGGTCAAACATTGAGAATATAAATCATCAATAACTATTAAGTTTCTAAGTTTGCAAATATGAAAATTATATAAATAGATTTTTCTTGAAAAATATTTTCATAAAAGTATACATACTCCCTCCATATTGAAATAGAAGTCGTTTAGGACAGCGACACAATCTCCAAAACATAACTTTGACCACTTGTTTCTTTTTATTTAAAAATATTTGTTGTAAAGTGGAATATGTATATTTTTATGAAAGTACTTTTCAAGACAAATTTATTTATATAATTTTTATATCTCTAAACTTAACAATTTAAAAGTTATTCATGATTTATATTTCTAATGTTTAACTCAAACCTTATCCAAAACGACTTCTATTTCCATATGGAGAGAGTATATCATTTTTTCATAAATATTTTTACAAAAATAAGAGGTCAAAAATGTGTTTTGAAGACCATTTTGCTGTCCTAAATGACAACTAATATGAGTATGAAGGTAGTATACGCTTCGTCATCCTCCCGTTGCCCGCGGAGTAATTCCTTCAATTATGGATAGAGGTCGTCACATGAAACAGATTTAGGTAATGTTGTTGTTGTCAGCACTGCTAATTATTCCTTTTTACATTGCTCATTCAGTGGTTGCCTTCGATAGGCATATGCATAAATGCTCGTTAATTTACAATTGCAACAGCAGCATTTTCCTTTTCCAAGCTCTTGGCTGGTCCACACAGCACTGATTATTGCGTACCGCAATTGCTTCCTTGCATTATACCGTACCAATGCTCCCCAGCTAAACACAACACTAGAGATGGAAAACCAGAAATTTTATGCTGTTTTTAAGAAATGGATAGATCCAGTACGTACGTGGAGAACGCGTTCGTTCGTAGCATTTTCTTGATTAAGGAAAGCCTTCAATCACAAAGTTTGGCAAACAATAGAGATATAGAGACATATTAGTCCCCGTTATATTGCTGATTGTTATGGAAAGTGAAGTATTTTTCTCGGTATATATATTGCCCCCAAGCTCCTGGAGTTGCAATAGCCCAGCGTAGCACGTGGTGGACTGGTCCTGTCCTTGTAGCCGCTCTCCTCCTTGCGTCGTCCGTGTTCGTCGTCGTCGTCGACCAGCTTGCATTGATCATGAAGGCGGCGATCGTGGCGGCATTGGCCTGGTTGGCCGTGCTGCTCGCCTCCGCCTCCCTCGCGGCCGCCTCCGACGACGCAGGTGCTGCTTCCGTCGCCGCCGGAGCAGGCGCGGCGCGGCGGCCGAGCAGGATGGGCGACGGGTGCGCGGGCGCCGAGGACATCGCCATCTACCAGGTCACGGCGTCGCCGCTGCCGAGCGGGGTGCCGGCGTACAAGGTGGCCGTGACGAACCAGTGCGCGGGCGACGAGCAGGAGTGCGCGATCGCGGGCATCCACGTGCGCTGCGGCTTCTTCAGCTCGGTGAGCCTGGTGGACCCTCGCAAGTTCCGGCGCCTGCGCCACGACGACTGCCTTGTCAACGACGGCCGCCCGCTGCTCGGCGGCGAGACCGTCTCCTTCGACTACGCCAACTCGTTCCCGTACAAGCTACCCGTCAGCGCCGCCACCTGCTTCCGTCCGTAGACCGTATGCATGGCTCCACAGTATGTACCGCCACGAGTACATATAGCTTAGGAGCACTACTCAGTAGTCAGTTGCAGTAGTAGGACGACGATGGCTTGTTACAAGCACTTGGGATTATTAAGGACTTTTCTTAGGCTTCGTTCGATTGAGGTACTCTGCTGACTTTAATCCATATAAAACCCGTCGTCAACAATGTTTCTTTTAAAAACAATCAGTCGTACGAATAAGCGGAGCTGACTTATAAAAAAATAAGCCGTATGAATAAGCCGAACCGGCTTATAGCTCAATCGAACACGAAATCTTTGATCCGTTGAAACCGGAGGCCCAGCCAAGGAAGGTGCTAGACTACTCTTACCATATGTTTTGGTTTGGGGATGATAGAGATGAGAATGTGAGATGGATTGGACCACTCCAGTTTTGTGGGTGAGATTAAATCCATCTCTTTGATTGGGAGGTTATAGGTCGATGTTTAGTTGGAAGAATATCTAGAGGTGGATTGAGTCATTAACATATAGGCTTTGTTTGTCAGCGTCTCTTCTCTTCTCTCTTAACCTAGAAGTGGATTGAGTCATTAACATATGGACTCCGTTTGACAGTGTCTCTTCCCTTCTCTCTTAACCTAGTTCAATCTACTTGGCTTCCTCATTTTAGAGGGATGAACTGAACCCGTATCCGTATCTGAAAGGTATATTCTATCCCCGATTTGACTTAGTTTTATAAACCCACAAACCAAACATCAACGTGACCTGGGATATCCCGATCCTACCTTTGAAACCAAACACATTTGTTACTCAAGATATTGAATTTATTCAAAAATAGAGAGTGCTTGAATTAAGTTATCTACACTAATATGTTTTATTCAAAATATATAAACTTATCTTAAAATAACAACATACTTACAAAACTTATTGCTATGGAGTATTAAAATAATTTACAATAAATTATTAGTTCCCTTGACATATGTTTTGTTAACATTACATTTAATTTCTTCAATGCTTAGTGATTTAAAATAAATATTTTTCCTAGTGTATGCAAGTTTACTTGATCTGCATGGTAGCGCTTAGCATTATGGTCCTTTAAATCTATTTTTTATAATAACTTATATTGGTATTTAGACATAGAATCGTGGGATGTTTTCCTTTAGTTTTTTCATTACAACAAGGGTGGTAACTTATTAGATATACAGACTGAATTGTTACTTTATATTACCTTTCGTATTATTACATAGGTTCATTCAAAGCAAATTTAGAAGTTACTTTACATTATCTGTCTTAATGGTAGATATGTGTAATTTAGATGCAAATTTAAATAAAAGTTATTTTAGTAATAGTCTAGATGCAAATTTAGAAGTTGTTTTAAATTATCCACAATACATCTAGTGTTATTTAGGGGGTATTTGGGACTGTTCCGCTCCCTTTTTTTTTGCTGCTCCACTCCAGCTCTGCAGTATCAAACACGTCTAACACTAAAAATTCTGCCCCGCAAAAAAGATGGAGCTGGAGGCCAACTCCACGTTTTTTCTGCAGCACCTCAAGGGATACTCCAGTTTTTGGAGTTTTGTACCACACATGGAGTTGTGAGATAATTACCTACATTGTCATTGATTAACCAATCTACTAATCTGTTCGACTCATGTAACCACGCGTCGAACCTTTCTATCATTTATAATTTACCAGACAATTATTTATATTTGAATTATGGCCCAGTTAATGTTCTATCGTTTGTTTTTTATTTTTCTTTAAAAATACCAAGTGCAATTTCAATTAGGGGCATAATAGACTATTTGTATGAAAACAACTCATTCCAAGAGCGGGAGCAGAGCTGTGTGCCAAACAAGACCATCTGCTCCACAAACTTTACGGTGGAACTGCTCCGTAGTGGAGTTCGTGGAGCAGAGCTGCAAAAATAGGAGTGAAGCAGTCCCAAACACCCCCTTAATAGCCCATGAAGTCGAGTAATTTAGGTTTAAGTTTAGAGGGTTACTCTATATTTTTATAACAGTGATAATGACAGGTGGCCTTTTTTATAAAACAGAACATATCCAATCACTTTTATTGACAGTAATGGCTAAATTATATCAAATTAATGGCTAATGTTTTTATTATTTTGTTTGCGAATATTTTTTTTGTTATTGTGAGAATAAATTTTAGATCCTACTACGTTATCACGTTCTGTGAGGATTAAGAGCTCATTTGGTTTATAACCTGGAGCAGTTTTGCCTAAAATTGACTAAATAAACAGCTGTCTGAATATTGCGTGAGGTGCATTTAGTTGGAGCCCCTGGAAACATGTCTGGGCCAGGCGAGGCATCCTCCCCCAAGCCATTGAAAACGACCCCCTGGCTGCAGCGCTGCTGCCTGGGCTAAATCAATACCGTAATGCACTTTTTGTCTATTCTGTTTTCTTTTTTACTGCAATCATTTATTTATTTTTATTTCTGTCGACATCAGGATAAAAAGGTGTGGTCGAAACACCTTTCTATGTTTCCTTGTACTCCCTCCGTCTCAGGATATAAGACATGCACGTATTTTAAAATTCAAACTTTATTAACTTTGACCAATAATAAGTCTAATAAAATAAAATATATATAATACAATAATGGTATCATTAGATTTATCTTTACCAATACTTTCTAATCATATTTTTGTTGTTTCCATTAGTTATATAAAATAATATAAATTAATGGTCAAAGTATAATCTTGAAGACCGCACCAAGTCAAATCGCGCCTTATATCCTAAGACGGAGGGAGTATATAATATCCATCCCTTAATAATTACATTATATGTATAAATAGTTATCTAGTAAAATAATAAATTATTTATTTTTTGATCTTATTGATTCATAAAAGCATTGATTTATTTTTGCCTTTATTTAATTGTGGCCTATTATTCCATTGATATCTATAACTCTTATAAAGGAAAACCCCACTAGCAATTCTTTTATCATGCAAAGTGTCCACATCAACATTCATTAGAACACTCCACTATCTGACACATGTAATTATTCCTTCCTGCAAAATGTCCACATCAACATCGAGTAACATTATTATGTCTTTATTCAAGCTATTCATATTAGCAAACCACATCATTTACTAATATATATTCAGTTATCTACATCAAAATGCTAAAAATCATCCACTACCATATATTAATATTTATTTATATATTAGTAAATATAAATAGTATATTTTCGCCAATGATTTTTGCAGCAACGCGCGGAGCATTCTTCTAGTTAAATAAGGTTGTAAACACAAGAAAACATATTTTCACTTTTTATTAAACCTTGGAGGCACAAGCTTATAATCAAACAGACTATCTCTCTAATTGCCTAACAAGGCAGATTCTATTAAAATCTCAGATAACTTTTAGGGAACAGTTTTTATCAACATAAGTTATCCAGGCTTCCAACCAAACATGCTCTGCTAATATATAACTAGGTAAGATAGGTTTGGCCGGCCCACAGGTCAGTCAATATTTGCCACGTACAATAAAAAGGATGGGAACAACCTCAGGAAGACGAAGCAGAACTTTTACTCTCTTTACCCGTAATGTTTTCATCCAAGAAATACTTTTTTAAAAAAACTTTCATCGACGAAATATTCTGTTATTAGTTGAGGACAGAGGACGTAATTAACCGAGTCATTTGTTAAAGAGAGTGTAAACTACAACGGTGGAGCCTTGGGCCGGATGTACTTGACTAGGCAACACTACTACGCGATCTTCTAATTATTATTCTCTTTTTTTCCAAACAAAAAACTAATTGCTGGATTTAGCCCACATATATCAATCACAAGTACAAAGTACAAAATATAGTCATCGGGCGCGTACGGCCTTATACATTCCGTTGGCTTCATTCGTGGACTTTGGACTCAATACCTAAGACCGATTCTAATTCCATGTTTGAATTCTTTTACATTGACTTTGTGATGACAATATTAACACTGTACTTTCTACGGAAAAACAAAAAAAATGTTTGGTTTAGTAAAAGTCAAACAGTTGTAGGTTATCCAGATTTGGAAAAAAAACATGAATCAATCAATATTTATAATACCAAATTAATACTCTTTAATTTTTCCTGTAATATAATTTTGTATCATAACTATTTGCGTTATAAATATTGTTTATATTGTTCCCCACGGACTTAGTCAAACTTTCACTAGTAGAGAAAGACTTTTGGTTCAATATATTACTCTCAACTAGAATTAGACCTGAGAGTAATGTGAGCATTAGTCCCAGGTGAAGTTTCTTGAATGTCAGAGGAACTTTAGTCCACGTTGGTAACACAATAACACTAATCCGAACTAATGTAGACCCTTTAGTTTCAGTTTGAGACATGAACTCGGACTAAGGGTACCTCTAGTCCCAGTTTGTATCTCAAATGCGGACTTGTTTACACCAGATTTTGGACCAAGAAGGTTGATATTTTGTAAACATAAACAACTGATTTATTATGGAAAAAGATCGGCCTGAAAATGAAGAAGCTCGTATGGATCAAGCATAACCAGGAAGATTCGTGTGGACCAACGCGACGGGCTTCGAAGGCGCGTCGGACTCGACCATGGAGTTCAAGTTCGGGTCGTCTTTTATTTTTTCCTTTTTTTAATATACTCGTGTTAGGGCAAGAGTCAACCGGGTTATAAATAGCTAGAAACCCGGACTTTGTAGAGGACATCCAATCAATCAATACATCGGCCCTCGGCCAAAACCCTAGGAGTAGGAGTAACGTAGATCTCGGCGAGACCTTCAATCAAGCAGGGCTGCATCGGCATCGACCGACCTCCGGTTTGCTTGTAAGTTTCCCCAACGGCTTATGTCATCGTGTAATAAGGCTGCATTGGCATCGACCAAACTCTTGTTAAGTTATGGCATGACTAGTTTTTGGTTCTAAGCTCGTCTTTTGTGAGACTATCTTGACTCTGATCAATCTCTTACTTTAAGTCGATCTTGACTAGTTATCGGCTCTATTGGTTTGACAAGCTAATAGATTTATTAAGTTACCGATGTTGTTTTATGATTTAATTTATTTATTTACGTTTTAAACAACATCTTGTCCAATCAAGATTGATGAAGTAGCTTAAGCCTAAAAGATGCTTAGCTTCGGCTGTTCTGAGGTTTATACGCTCGCGACAGAGGAAATAGCCGATACGAGCCTTTCATCGGCTATTTTGTTAATCTTGGTTGTTACATGTTGTGCGTTCGAGGTATCCGATAAAAACACGATCTGATCTAAGAGTAAATAGGTTTGATATAGCATGTCTATTACGGCTGTATTTCTGAACCCCACTGATATATATGGTAGATTAAGTTTGTTTACTTTAGATTAAATCATGTTTTTGTCGGATAGATCTTGTTCGTGCTTCATGGACCCTGTATCGGCTAAAATAGCCGATCCAGTTACGCTTTCTGTTGACGCTCACTAATTCTCATAATTAACCATCAACTATTGCATGAAATGACACTAAATGAATTATAAAGCATATTTGTAGGGTTTTAAACTAACAAGTTCCACGAGTTTTGGTGATCTCACTTGTTTTGTAGGACATCAATATTTCACCATATAAAAGTATCTCAAGTGATGAATTGGAGTACACTATTGCGAAGATCTCGTCGAGACGATCGAAACAGACATATCATTTGCTAATTGCTATATTCGGAGTCCCGGATGAAAAGATATTAATTTCGCAACGAAACCTGCAAAAGAAGGATCTAGAAGACACCTGTAACACCCGGTTTTAAAGAACAAAACCAGGTACGCCATATGTGTGCCCAGGAAGTCCACACATACAACCACAGAAGGAAAAGATATCAAAAACAGTGTTCTATATAACGAAACACAGTTATAACTAAAACTTACATCAAAGTTAAGCGGAACGGATACTAAACTTTCTCTTCAACCTCCATTCTTCACAGGGACAGCTGACTGGGGGTAACATATGCCTAGCACTTCCATCAGTCTTCTACGAAACTCACCTTTATCTCCACCACGCTTCCGCTTCGTGACTCTGATGAAGACTGGAGTGTGGGGGAAATAGCAAGGGTGAGCACATGTCATACTCAGCAAATATAACATGGGGTTATGCAGCTCAAATGGCTTGACACTGGTTTACTGCGATTAGCACTTTTAGTTGGTCAAGATTTTAGCTTTAAATAATCATCAAGTTGTGCTTGCAAACCCAATTAAACCACATGAATAATAATATGGCAACATCATCAGAGTCACAAATATGATAGTAACGTGAACAAAAGTAAATTTCATTTAAGTGATTAACCTGTGAGTTTTTCGGGCCGCTCGTGACCGTGAGCACGACTGATATATCAGTTTTAATACTCTGCAGAGTTTGTACAACTTTACCCGTGAGCCGTGATCCCCATGTGCCAGGGGTTGGAAAGCCCATATCACCTCTTCCAAGGAAGTGCGGCAGGGTACACTGTGAAGTCTTTCGAGGTTCCCATAACAAGATAGTGGCCACTAGGTTTCCAATCGGCAAGCAGATATAGGAACACCCCTTTCCGATGGCACATTCCTTCCCGGCTATACACATGAGACCAGACGGCCGTCCTATACCCGAGTCGGCGAGCCCCTTTTGTGCCCTTTCGGGTAACCACCATCAAGCGAGGAGAGGTCCTCGAACCAACTAAAACCAGAGCCATGTAGCCCTCACGGTTGTACTGTATGTCCCAGCTTTTGCCCGCAGAAGATCATTTAGGGGGTCAGATGTTCACATTACCATGGAAACAAGTTATCAGTATATGTTGCACATATTATTAGTCATCTCGTTTGTTCATATAGATTGGAGTTAAGCACTAGCAGATCTACCCATATGCATATATCCCACGGTAACAAGGTATAAAGTTGAATCAACTAGGAATACCTATGGTTTGCATATTAGACACATGCATATGAATAGTGAATTTTAAATGAATAGGCAACAAGGATGGTCCCACAATATACTTGCCTGTTACACTTGACCAATTCTCACATCTTCAGCTCTGGGTCATCACCTTCTGATCTTCAGCGCGCACAACCGGTCGTCGTCTACTCGTATCAAGCACCACACATAGGCAGACATACAAACAAACAACATAGACGACTATGAACAACACAACCGAGACAAAACAACGTACTAAAAGAGAGCTCGTACTATGGTCGCGGGATCGCGCACGAAACGACTGAGAGACACGTCTACCGAGAATTTTATATGATAAAAGGAAGAACTACCAGCTTGTTTTATTTTAATTAAATAAACTCATGACAAAATATTAATTCAGATTAGAGAACAACATATTTTAATTTTAAAGCCGGATTAGACTAATCATATTTTATTCATAAACAATTTTATAATATTAATTAAACCATTTAAACATTTGTAATTTTAGAAAACATAGATCATATAAGAGCAACTAATCGAATCATGATATATGTTTCGTGTTTAAACTAATCAAATTATAAATTAAAAATATATTTACACTAGTGATTAATCATATTAACATTTATGTATAAAATATCGAAATATAAAACCTATGTTGATTTTAATTATAAATCGGTTGTAGGTTTATTAATCAATTTAATATTTAACTTTATATGGAAAAACATGTGACATTAAAAGCATTAAACACTGCTGCGTAGATCATGGCGACACAAAACTAACGCAACTAGAACGAAATGAGACGGAGATTAACCGATTAAACGATGGAAATTAACGCTGAGTGGCAAAACTGTAACGTGGCGACACAAAACTAACGCAACTAGAACGGAATGAGACGGAGATTAACCGATTAAACGATGGAAATTAACGCTGAGTGGCAAAACTGTAAATAAGATCACCTTGACCTTCTCCTTTATCTGGACTGCCGTCGTGACCACCACGGAGCAGTACTGGTGCGTGCATAGGGAGAGCCGGAGAGGGGCTTGGGCCGGAGCTTCCCTGGACGGCCGGCATGGCGGCGTGGTGGTGCCAGGCCGCGGTCAAGCGCGAGGGCTCGGCCGGCCCGCACGATCGCCCTCAGGGCGACGGCGGCCTGCCTGCCTGAGCAGGGCAGCGCCTGCTCCCCTTGCTCGCAGGTCCGGCAAGGCACGAGACAGAGCGGTAGGGCCGTAGGACGGAGGCTCCAGGCCGGCCGTAGGACGGAGGCTCCAGGCCCGCAAGCGATGGGGCTGGCTACAGGAGCGAGGAAGGAGACCGGAGGAAGGAGAGAAACGAAGAAATCGTCCGGAAAAGAGGAAGAAGGTTAGGGAACAATTAAACGGTGATGGATTCATGAAAAGGAAGACACCACGGTGTAGAGAACGATGAAAGCTACCTCATGGTGGTGACGGTTTTCTCCGGGACGTGACGGTTTGGCCGGAAAAGCTCGTCGGAAGTTCGCCGGATTCTAGGAGATGCGAAACTTCGGCTTGAGATCTAGAACGGTAGAAGTGGCGGCTCGCGAAATGGGCCGTACTTTTGGACTCCTCGCGACGAGATGAACACCGGCATGTATATATATGTAGGATTTGGATAAGTTGGAAAAACAGGATATTTTATTAATTTCGGATTTAATTAATTTCGGGATTAAAATAATTCCAGAAAAGTCCAGAATTGTTATTTAAGCCACGAAAAATACTCCGATGGCTCCGAAAATTCTAGAAAAATTCTAAGAGTCACTTTGAAATATAATGAACCCAAATAAAGGATTTGGAGCTCATGAAAAGATATTTTGGAACATCAAAAAGATAGATTTTGCTCACAGAAGAATTGGAAAATGATCCGGAAAAAGCTTGGAAAATTCCCAAGAAATTTATAGCGAAATGATGATGGATGATGGACTTAAAGAAGTGATTTGAGATATAAGAAAAAGAATCTTAGAAAGGTCCAACAAGAGGATAGAGATGGAAACGATAAATTTGATTTCGAAAGAAGACAGAAACGGACTGGATATAGAAAGACGGCCTACCAAACGTGTTTTAAAACTCTACGGACTCACAACACAAGGTCAAACAGCAACCAACCATCACATCAAACATAACCCATCAAATTAGTTTAGGAAAATTTTGAAAATTCTTGTTTTACTATGACTAAAGTGGCGCTAGCTCAGACTAAACTTGTCAAATTTTATTCAAATATTAAAATTATTTATTTTATTTAATGTTTTATACTCACAACCCAAAATCGGAAATTTTGGGGTGTGACAACACCAGAAGACACCACGAGGCGGCCCGCCACGTGGGCCCACTGGGCCAGACCGACCGGTCCCACCCCATGACCGACCGGTCGGCCACGGAGGCCGTTTCGCCTCCGCCTTCTGGAACCTTCTTCCACCGCCTCCTAGGATGCATCTCCACCGTCCCTGAAGTCGGTTTGATCCAAGGGCTCACGTTCCACGCTCCGGGCTATAAAACCAGACCTAGACCCCCCTCTCCAGGCATCTCCATCTTCATTATTCATCTCCACATCAGAAACTAGGGTTTCAATTAGAAGTAGCGGTCCCTCTAGATGAATCTTTTCTAGTTCATCTAGATCTAGTTCTAGTTCTTCTAGTTCCAGTTCTTGTTCTAGATGTCTAGTTCATCTAGTTGTAATTAGAGATCGGAATAGAGAGAGAAGGAGAGAGCTGAGGAGGAGCCGGATCTGTCGGATCTTCCTCGACATTGTATTGGTGCAACATCTGGTTCGTCTTCGAGTAATCTCCAGGTTCTTCATTTATCACTTCTAAGTATTATATTTAATTTTAGTTCTTACTTTATTTTATTTACTGGATCTCCGCTCGTATTGAGTGTTCTAGTTATCGTACGTAATTAGAGTAGTAAGCATTAGTGTAGACACGATGTCTAGACTAGGGTTTACCTGAGTTTGCGCCCAATCCTCCGGAATAGTTGTGGTAGCCCCAGAGGTGACAGCTCTGTCAGGTCTTTGTAATCCACCATGTTAGGGTTGGTGTTCTCGTAGAGCTTTTGGCAGCCTTCCCCCAACTACCTTCTTACCAGTCTTTCTCGAGAGTTGGAAAGGACCTGCTGCTCCGAAGTAAGTAAAGTATAGTAAGCCTCTAATTAGATAGACTGGCTTAGAAAATCCTAAGATCCCTCTCTAACCACATTATCATTCTTTTCTTGGACGTTCTTAATTCTTCTAGTACACTTCACGTTCCCCGTGGAAATCGATACCCTGGAATACTCTCGGGTGAAAGCTACATCGGTATCCGTGCGCTTGCGGATTATTCTGTGTGCGTTTAAAATACCCAACAAGCTTTCTGGCGCCGTTGCCGGGGAACGGTAGCTGTTCTAGAATCGAACCAGGATTGTCCGTGTTTCTTTTCTTTACCGCCTTTTTCTTAGCACCACCTTTACCTCACCACCACACTTCTTACCACATGGATTTCACTCCTATCTTAAAATTCTTTGCTCCAAAGGGTGACTTGTTGGAGCCTCCACCATCATCACACCCCATTCTTACAGATGGCTATGAGCTTCGCCCTGCTCTTATAGCCATGGTTCGGGAAAAATCCTTCTCTGGATCAGAAGACGAAGATCCATACACCCACCTTAGGGAATTTGAGCAAATGTGTTCTTGTCAGACTATTGCTGGCATGACATAAGAAACCATAAAATGGAAACTATTCCCGTTCTCCCTTTTGGGAAGAGCTAGAAAATGGTATGATCATTCCGTAAGGGGCACAAATGGAAATTGGGATGAACTTCGGGACAACTTTTGTCTTGCTTTCTTCCCTCTTTTTCGAATCACTGATCTTAGAATCGAAGTTCTTACATTTAAACAAAAAGAGAAGGAGACACTAGAAGCAGCTTGGGCTAGGTTCATAAGCCTTACCAATTTTGGCCCAAATCTTTCCTTACCTGACCATGTCCTACACTTTCACTTCTATCATGGTCTTAGCAAGGAAGCTGCTCTACATCTCGATTTAGCTTCTGGAGGATCATTCTCACATAAACTTGTTAGTGAAGGAAGAGACGTCCTTGAGAAAATCCTTGAAAATACTCCTTGCACTAGCACTTTTGACGAATTCCCAGAAGAAGAAGTCGAGCCCAATCCCGACCAACACGAGGAGGAACACACAACCAAATTTGAAATTCCTTCAAATCCTTCTAATAATTTGGTTGTCACAGAACCTCCCATAGAGAAAACACCCCACACTTTAGAAAATGATGAACTCTATCCTTCGGTGTTCTTCTCTGAAATCGAGGAAGATGATATCAAAAAGCATGGAAGCTACTTCATAAACACCTTTTTAAATCCATGCTCATATGAAACATCTCCTGATTCAATTGGTGTGTCTAACATTGCCACACTCGAGATTTTCAACCCCCTCACACTTTCTGTTTATAAAAACTTCAAAAGGGTGGATGTCGATGTATATGTTTATCACAAATTTTGTAGATCTCGTAGTGCTATTAAGTTAGTGTTGGAGGGGAAACCATTTCACCAAATCACATCTTGAAGATTTCCCCAGGACAAGCTCAGTGTCCTAAAACAAGCACTTTTCAAATCAGTGTTTACCTTCTTGCTACACTGCCCTTGTGTAATGAGCATAAGGATATAATTATTAAAATATTCCTTTGGGTACTCTTGTCACTAACCTTTCCAGGTCTGGAGCAAAGAGTTCGAAGGAATGACAAACACAAGGTATGTTCAACTAATCATCATGCAACATTGAATTACATTCATCCAATCTTGATTTTTGCAAATCTAAGCTTGGGGGATACACTTTGTAAGAACATCTCTTACCATGTTGCTATGTTGGTTGCCCCTACCTTTAAGACATGCTCATGTGCTATACACTAATCATGTTCTCTCATCACCATTTGAGTAAATCTCTTTAATGCTTTAATGCTACTTTCATTTGCTATAGTATATGTTTAGGTTTGAAGTACTTTTATACATCTCTTAAATTAAGCATGGTGCCTAGTTTAGGAGTGATGATCTTGCTTTCAAAGGCTTTTAAATTAAGCATGGTTCTTAGGTTGAAACGCCTTCCTAAATCAAATTAGACGTGGTGTCTAGGTTGGTTTTTGAGCCGATAGTATGCTATAGTGAATGTTGGATATTTTGCTGGACTGACCCCTGCAGGAAAACTTTCAATACCAATTTAGGAAAGTCCTGAGATGAACTCACTTTGGAGAAGAAGAGACACATGAACTTCAACAACTTGCGCAAGGGAGACATAGCTCACTGATCATGGAGAAATGAGATCCATGGAACAAGACAGAAGATGAGTGCCACAAAACAATACCTACAATCAAAGCACTCACTCCATGGAAGTAGGTGAACAAGTCTGAGCTGGGCTACTAGAAGACAAAGACCATCATGGGGGCACTCGTCTCTAAACCCTCAGATCAAATAGTACAAACACAAGCAGTGAGAACTTATCCTGTCTTCTAACACAAGAGCTAGTTTGGGGGATGAAGTGGAACGACTTCAACAACACCAAGGTCTACAAATTCAACACATGAACATGTTCTTAAAGAAATTTGGGCATCCACCTTCCTCACAAGCCAGCTTTGGGGAGACACAATTCCGTTGTCTAGATCTGCTAAAAGGGGAGGACGGAGAAATCCAGCTTCAACACTTTGATCAGTATAGGCCACTGGACACTATCTCAATCAAGAAGAAGAATATGATCCACCACTCATTCTTGGAAGATCGTTCTTGAAAACCTTCAATGTTGTCATCTATGTCAGAACTAGAGAAATCCACTTTTGGATCTTTGACCAAAAGGTTCACTGCCTCTTCAACAATTACACCATTTATGAACAGCCAAAGAAAACCAAGAGAAGACGTTGACTCAATCGACAAAGGAAGAACCAATTGTCAGGAATTAAGGGGATATCATAAAGGATGAAGCCACTGCACCACAAGAAGTAGAAGATGGAGAGACAGTACCTAAGCCTACAAATCAAGAAAATAGTTGACAAAGTCACCATCATCTGGGTCTGTTGAGGACAAGACTCAGCTGGCTCACTATGAGATAAGCAAGAGAAGACAAGCTATTCATGAAGAACAACCAACCAGACAAGAGAAGCTTCCACAAGGTGGTTCGACACATCACTCTTCAATGATAAAACAACATTTCAAGGTATGTGACCATCACTTCAAAAGCTTTTCTTTGATTCTGGTATGCTCATACATAAAGAACCAAACATGTCTAAGTTGCACCTCACATGATCCAACCTAATCAACTCAACATGTTCAGTTCTTTACTCTTTATTCCTAGCTCCACTCTCTTGAATCTCACTATCTTAACCAATGAGTTAAAATATTATGCATCCAACCTTTGGAAGATGATATATCACAATTATGATCAACACATTATGTATAGATATCCTTCCTTGGGTTAAACAATATGATCTGTTAAATATTTTAAGATGCTACTTTCATGCTCATCTTTTGATCCTATCACTCATGTTAAGATTGAATAGAACACATAAACAACAAGTTTATCTTGTGCAAGATGCCTAAGGTTAGAGAGGAATGAACAAAACTTTTGGTTCTGTTGGTGTTTTTCCACCAACAGAGCCCATGCACTTGATCTCTACATTGTCTTTATGAGCAGGACACACTCTTGAGCAAAACATAGAGGAGTTTTGTCAACTCTCAAATTCTATAGAGTGAAGGTCTTGGATCTACAAGAACTAGCACACGGAGCAAGATGCTGCTAGCTTCTACAACTAATGTTTCACTTCAAATTGCTGGACGAACAAAGAACATGGGTGACACCATATCAAGAGGTGTAGTTATCAAGGTCTACCTATCAAGATCAAATGATGCACCTCAGGAATGAACATGGTGAGAAGTCCTGTTCAGAGGACTTAAAACATTGAACCCTCGCCGAAAGGTAAAATCAGTAGTTATCCATTTTTATCTTTTCTGCATTAATTTCTCTTTTAGCATGTTTACTTTCTATCATTTGCATAATCATTTCTCCATAGCATATTTACTTTTCTGCATTAGCATTGCATAAAAAAAAGAAAATAAAAATATGACACTGCATCATAAAACCTAAAAGCCCCATATGAATAATTCTATGGTGTGTACAAACCCGTAGGGATATTCACTGTGGTGGCGTAAAAATAAAAATGCATTCATTTTGTCAGACTATCATTGCATCATAAAAAATAAAAATACAAAAATATTGAGAAAGAGATCTTACTGAAACTCTGGACAACTAAAGCTTAAGTGGCCAACCACTAACGCTTAATCTATTCCACAAGTTTTGTTGTCTATTTGAGTTTCACAGGATCTGAAAGACCAAGAAAAGCTGACAAGCAAGTGGATGTCTCATCCACTAATGGAGCATTGTTTCAACAACCATTAACATCAATCAAAGCTCTGATAGAGAAAGTACATTTCCACTGCCAGTTAGCTACATGGCAAGAATGAACGACTACGTCAACATTCAGCTTGGGGGAAAGCACCCCCGTGTATCCAGGTAAGTATCCTTATCCTCTTAAGTTTTCCTTCTATACATAAATAAAAATAAAATATAAAACAAAACAAAAAAAATATGTGGGTACATGAAGGCTCACCATTAATTAAAAAGAAAAAAAATATGGGCACATGAAGGCTCAACGCTATTAAGGGAACCAGCTTGGGGGAGACGCACCCTGTTATCTTCGTAATCCAGGTATGTATTATTCACTGTCTTAGTTATTTATAATAAGTGTGTGTTAGGTTAAATAAATAGTGTGTTAAGTTTGCTTAGTTTGTTTTAAGAAGTTAATAATAAAAGAAGAATTCTCTCTCTAACCTTTTACATGGAAATGATGAATAGTTGCTTTATCTAATTTCTTCCAAGTACCTAGCCTTTAATGCATGAGTTCTCTTGATTAATAATGATGCTTAAAAATAAAATTAAGTATATGGGTAGTAAATGCTTGATCCAGAGTCTAGGTAATTGATAGATATGACATGTGATGATTTGAGCTACTACTATCTTGTTCTAAACAACACTAGAGTTCCAGAGAGTTTCCAATATTAATATGACTATTAATTGCATTGAGTTAAATTAAGCTTTGTTGACCCTATGAGAAGTTATCATGCTATTGAATTGAGATCACTTACACATTTCATCCATCTTTCGCATAAATGCTCATAATTATCTATTGTTATCCTCTCAAAAGTTTGTTGGAAACATGTGAATATTAAAAAAAAATGAGAGAAAGAAAAGAAAAAAAATCCGAGGAAATAAAAAGGGACAAGTGTCCGAAACCTCAAAAAGATAGATCCCGAGGAAATAAAAAGGGACAAGTGTCCAGAACCTCAAAAAAAAAGAAGAAAAAAAGAGAATATCAGAAAAAAATGGGCATGTGCCCGCCAGTAGAATTAGCCTGATAGCCATGTGTCTCTGATAAACAAAAGAGAGTGATATATTTCAAAAGAGCATCCGACTCTATTTTCCATACACATGCACTTCTCGATTCAATGGTGTGGTTGACTATCTCTTTGGATCCATTGTTTAATTTGACAACATATGTTTTTAATCTTTTGTGAAAATTCATAAAACTCCGGGATAAAGGTGAAGTGACGGAGCAAGAGACATAGTACTTGATTTGATCATTATATCTTTCAATTACTCAGGATTCTAGGTAAAGTACTAAGCCCTGTGATGAATAATATGATACTTTTTTTCTATTCCATATGAGAACTTTTGTTTGAATACATGTGTACTTGTTGGAAGTGAAGATATTGCAGCAACTCCTGATCCATTGTTGAGATTGACTTTGCTAAGAGACTAGCAAAGGGTAAGCTTGAGGGAACTTGTTGACGGTCCTTATAGTCAATATTATACCGTCAACTATGACATGAATTGACACTAAATGAATTACAAAGCATAGTTGTAGGGTTTGAAACTAACAAGTTCCACGAGTTTTGGTGCTCTCACTTGTTTTATAGGACATTAATATTTTACCATATAAAAGTATCTCAAGTGATGAATTGGAGTGCACCATTGCGAAGGGCTCGTCGAGACGATCGAAACAAACATATCATTTTCTATATTCGGAGTCCCGGATGAAAAGATATTAATTTCGCAACGAAATCTGCAAAAGAAGGATCTAGAAGACACCAGAAGACACCACGAGGCGGCCCACCACGTGGGCCCACTGGGCCAGACCGACCGGTCCCACTTGGAGACCGACCGATCGGCCACGGAGGCCGTTTCGCCTCCGCCTTCTGTAACCTTCTTCCTCCGCCTCCTAGGATGCATCTCCACCGTCCCTGAAGTCGGTTTGATCCAAGGGCTCACGTTCCACGCTTCGGGCTATAAAACCAGACCCAGACCCCCCTCTTCAGGCATCTCCATCTTCATTATTCATCTCCACATCAGAAACTAGGGTTTCAATTAGAAGTAGAGGTCCCTCTAGATGAATCTCTTCTAGTTCATCTAGAATTAGATCTAGTTCTAGTTCTTCAAGTTCTAGTTCTTGTTCTAGTTGTCTAGTTCATCTAGTTGTAATTAGAGATTGGATTAGAGAGAGGAGATGGAGAGAGCTGAGGAGGAGCCGGATCTGTCGGATCTTCCTCGACATTGTATTGTTGCAGCATCTGGTTCGTCTTCAAGTAATGTCCAAGTTCTTCATTTATCACTTCTAAGTATTTTATTTAATTTCAGTTCTTACTTTATTTTATTTACTGGATCTCCGCTCGTATTGAGTGCTCTAGTTATCGTACCTAATTAGAGTAGTAAGCGTTAGTGTAGACACAGTGTCTAGACTAGGGTTTACCTGAGTTTGCGCCCAATCCTCCAGATAGTTGTGGTAGCTACAGGGGTGACAGCTTTGTAGATTGTTATAATCCACCACGTTAGGATTGGTGTTTTCGTAGAGCTTTTTGGCAGCCTTCTTCCGATTACCCTTTTCCCAGTCTTTTTCGAGAATCGGAAAGGTACTGCTGCTCCGAAGTAAGTAAAGTATAGTGGGCCTTTAATTAGATAGACCAACTTAGAAAACCCTATATCCCTCTCTAACCACATTATCATTCTTTTCTTGGACGTTCTTAATTCTTCTAGTACACTTCACGTTCCCCGTGGAAATCGATACCCTGGAATACTCTCGGGTGAAAGCTACATCGGTATCCGTGCGCTTGCGGATTTTTCTGTGTGCGTTTAAAATACCCAACATCAGGCAAGGCGCATTACGAGAGACTTCAATACGCCGCCATATCAAGGGAACGTAGCACCTGGTGATATACCTCAGGGGTATCATTATGTCTCTGATTTCTATACTTTGGACGCTCAAGAGAACCCAGGATATAATGGTAATACCCTCGGGGGGGGGGGCAGAACATCGGCTATCAAAAGCCGGTGAATCAAATTGATCAACTAATGAGTCGTGTAACTGACCTGGTTCAGAAGCAATTTGGCTTGACGCTAAAATCTATAGTGACTGGTTACAAAAAACCATATCCAGAATGGTTTGATCAGGTTGTTCTTCCTCCGAGATATAGAATTCCTGATTTTGCCAAGTTCACAGGAACCGGTTCAGTAACAACCATGGAGCATGTAACCTAGTTCCTAGTCCAGCTCGGAGAGATTAATGATGAACAAGCACTCAAAGTCAGAATGTTTCCTCTCTCTCTATCTGGTTCGGCTTTTTCATGGTTTTCATCTCTGCCACCTAATTCCATTCAGAGTTGGGATGATTTGGAAGATAAATTCCATAAGTATTTCGGTTTCGGAGTATTGGAAAAAGGCTTAGTGGATTTAATTGATATAAGGCAAACGAATAATGAGTCTGGATGCCAGTACCTCCAAAGATTCAGAGAGATGAAGAATCAATGCTATTCCTTGACATTGCCAGATTCAGAGGTGGCCAGCATTGCAATTCGAGGATTGATACCTGCTATCAGGGAGAGAATCGGCTTTGGTTGTAACAACATGGCCGATTTGGCTAAAAAGATAGCAGGTATTGATTCCCAAAATCGGTACAATCAAGTCTTTAAACCTAAGAAAGCCTACAATGTAGAGAGTCATGTTTTCCTGCAAGATGAAAATGATAATTCAGAAGATGAAAGTGATGAAGAAGTGGCTGCTGTAGACTGGGTTTGGAGAAAAAATGAATATATGCCTTGGGCAAAGGTTAAGAGTACCGAGGGAGATGTAAAATATAACTTCAATATCACTAAGGCCGACAAGATATTTTACTATTTGCTGGAAAAGGGTCAGATCAAGTTAACTGGGAATCATGCTATCCCGTCGGCCGAAGAGCTTAAAAATAAAAGGTACTGCAAATTTCATAATTCTGGTACCCATACAACTAATGATTGCCGAGTTTTCAGAGATATGATACAGAGGGCAATCGTTAAAGGGAGGATTGGCCTAGAAAAGGCCAAAGGCATGGGCATCAACGACCATCCTTTCCCATAAAACATGGTAGCTCCAACACCTCGGAGTGAAATCAGGGTGTTGACTTCTGATAAAGCTAAGGCAGCTGAGACGGTTGATCCAAAGAAGCAACTAACAGCCAGAGAGTATCAGGAGATGAAAGGAAACAATGATCAACATGATCAACCTGAGACTTCAAGGGCTGGTGAAGCAAGAAGGTGCCCAACTGTCAGAATCTTATTGAACAAGTGGCAACGTCAGAAGGAGAGGAGCCATATGCAAAGAGAAAAGGATGAACGAGAATATCAAAAGTGGCTCGAAGAAGAAGAGTATAGGAGGTCTCGTGAAGAAAGAAGACACATTAGGGATGAAGAGAAGAACCATTGGGACTGTCCTTTCTTCAGGCATTGTTGGAATGAAGGCTTAAAACTTCCTACTCTTCGCAATTGTCCAGAATGCAGTGATCAATACCAAGAATATAGGCAGTCGA
The DNA here is from genome assembly GCA_009763385.1 of Coix lacryma-jobi var. lacryma-jobi. Taxonomy (NCBI): domain Eukaryota; kingdom Viridiplantae; phylum Streptophyta; class Magnoliopsida; order Poales; family Poaceae; genus Coix; species Coix lacryma-jobi. The sequence continues at coordinate 128,860 of VDCT01001198.1, read as the reverse complement.
GAGACAACCGCCAATCTGTACATGAAAGATTAAGGTTTGAAAATACAGATCGGCGCATAAAAAATAAAAGTGTTCATAGTTGGCTTGGAGCAAGATTAGCCGATCATAATCATCCATGGCAGGAGGGACAATGGTGCCCTGGTAGCTTAACCAGAAGCCAGAAGTGACGGGTTCAGAGGTTAAGAAACGACGAAGTCTAGGAAAAGAAACCCAAAGTTTGGCAAGTCAAGCAGATAACCGATAAGGGTGAGTCATCGGCTAATATCGCTGCTCTGTTCATGCTACCTGCTGAATTTAGATCCTCTGATCATGAAAAAGAATCTGATAATGAGGAAGTCATTGCTCAGTGGATCTATCAAGCAGAAGATGCTACATTTCAAAAACCCGAGAAGCATTCTCATTTAAAGGCTTTGTATTTGAAAGGGTTTGTCGATGGAAGACCTTTGAACAGGATGCTAGTTGATGGAGGGGCAGCAGTTAACTTGATGCCATATGCCACTTTTAGAAAGCTTGGTAAGACTACAGAAGACTTGACTAAGACCAATATGAGGTTGACCGACTTTGCTGGCAACGTATCGGTTACTAAAGGTGCTATATGTGTTGAGTTGACAATTGACAGCAAGAGTATGTCGACTACTTTCTTTGTAGTCGATGCAAAAGGATCCTATAGTGTGCTTCTTGGAAGGGATTGGATCCACGCAAATTGTTGCATTCCATCTACCATGCATCAGAATGTGATTCAATGGATCGGTGACACCGTGGAAGTGGTACCAGCCGATTCAACTATTAGTGTTGCTTATTCAAATCCTGATGTTTAGAACTTTGAGAACTTAGAGTGCTTTTCCGGAAGGATTCTCGAAGAAGACTTTCTCAAGACAACCGACGAAAGTCAACAACCGATCTAAGCAATCGGCTTCAAAAAAATGTTCTAACAGGTTGACTTGCTGGCAGTGATTTGCATCAGTGCCAATGAGCTAAGGCCGGTGTCATGTCAGTCAAGGTTAATTCTTTTAAAATTGGAAAGAGGGATCGATTTCTTTGATTTTATAGCCGATACTAATGTATCGCCTTTAGAACAAAAATAGTCGATATGTATGTATTGTCTTTTAATTGATAGACGATACTAAGGAAGTATCGCCTTTAGAACATTCATCAAAGGAAAAGCTTTGGAAAGTTCAAGCAATGCAATGCAAAGAAATGTCAGGCAAACGATATTTAACAGAATTATTTAGACTGACGATGCAGGGGCAGACTTGTTCAGATTTGTTCGGCCACCAGGCCGGGTACACAAAAGGAACATTTAAAAACAAAACTAATCTAAATGGAGCTTGTTCAGGAGATCCTCCAGGTGCGACACCTCTGTCGCGGTGAGTCCCAGGGGCTGGAACTCCTCCACCAGCTCCCGGAAATCTTCCCTCGTCCTGGCACCGACGAAGGAGGGGGAGACTTCCCCGGAGATCTCAGCTCCACTAAGTTCAGCTCCGGCGAGGGTGAAGGTGGCGCCGTGGCAAATGGCGTGGAGGGCCAGCTCCCTGATGCGTGTCCCGACGTCGTCTAAGCGCGCCCGCAGATTGTCTCCCCGTGCGTTCACAAAGTCAGCAATTGTTGTGGCTCGCCCAGGGAGCCAATCGAGTTGCTGTTGGAGTTCTGCAATTGGATGGAAGAGGCTAAATTTTAGAAAGATAGCCGATTCAATTGAATCAAAGAACGAATTGGTTAAGTATTTAAACAAGAAGTTGCCAACAAATTCACTAGTACAATTATGCAGAAGGTAATTGAAGTAATGAAGTTGGAAGATTTTAAAAAATACCAGCAACCCTGGCGTCGGATGCCTCTAAGTGCTCAAGAGCACTGTTGAGGCGAGCGCGGAGGACCTCTCGTTCCTCCACTAGGCGGGCGGTTCGACGACGCTCCTCCTCAAGAAGGCGTCGGGTGTCAGCGACACTTCGGATGAAGGCCCATGCACCATCATCCAATGCCATCTCGTACTCCGACGGGGGTTGGCTGAGGCCTTGGCCGTCTACCGGAGGAGGAGGACTGCGGAAAAGTTAGGGTTTTTCCTCGGGTAAATGAAGAATTTCGGAGCATAAAGAAGCGCTAAAGAGGAGAATCATTACTCGAGCACACGGCGACGGGTCGCCGGAGGGCCATCCATGGACTCTGATGCCTCCGCGAGGCGTTTGCCGCGGTTGTCTGCCATTGCTTCGACCGCCGAGTGGAGAAGAAAAGCAGTTGGTGAATGAGGAGAGCAAAGGCCGAAGAGTAAGGCAATGAATGCACGGTGTGTCCGAGAAGCCGGTGTCTGGCATTTATGCATAAGACTCAAGAAGGTGAAAAGGCGTCGGCTTGGGGGCACCCTCGGATCTAGATCCTAAGGTGAATCGACTAAATAAGTCGTTTTTATATCAATCGGCTAAAAGATAGGCCGTTCTGGTATTGATCGGCTAAAAGATAAGTTGTCTGTATAACATCGGTTGAATAGCTGATGAAGTTACAGAGTGCCAAATAAATAATAGAGTGTCATGACGCTAGTCAGCTAATGAAGAATGTTTACAAAGGAAAGATTAGGGATCAGGAATTACAGATGAACAAAATTACATATTTAGTGCAGATTTCAATGCATTTAGAGCATTTAGACGGATAGCATCTATTTCATCAATCTCTTTCTGATCTTCTTTGATGGAGCCTGGGATCGGTTTCTTCTTGGCTTTGACATCTTGAAGCTCACCATGAAGAATTGCTATCTTTTTCTTATGATCACGAAGGGCAACAGGGATTTTCTCTAGGCTATCCTTCTTCAACTTGATCTGTTCGTCAATGACTTGAAGCCTGCTCAGTAGTTCATTCCTCTCAGTTTCCAGAGATGACAGATTGCCGATAAGAACAGTGGAGTTTGAATTTAGTTGATCTATGGCGTTCTTTTCGGCAACCATGTCAGAAATGCAACGTTGTCCACGTGCTGGCAGATGTATTTGAGCTTCTCGTGCCTTGAGTTTGGCTTTGACCTTGGAGAACTTTGGTTCAAGAAATCCTATATGAGCAATAGAAGACAAAGTTTCTTTTAGGTCTTTTGGTATGTTATCCTTGATCAAGTCGAAGATGTCCCTGACTCCCTTTGCATCCTGCACCAAGTCGGCTGTATTGACCTCCATAAGGGGGATTAGTGTTTGAAGTCGAATCTTGACTTCTTCAGGTAGTTCTCTTGGAGATCTAGGTGCAGAAGCTTCCACTTCATCCATGTAGTCTTTCGAGTTAAAAGGGATGACAGGGGAAGAAGGCTCTCCTTGCTCCTACACAGATAAGTGTGTAAATGTAACACCCAGTTTTAAGAACAAAACCAGGATAGCCATATGTGTGCCCAGGAAGTCCACACATACAACAACAGAGTATAGAATATCAGAAACAATGTTATTATATAACGTAACATAGCTATATTAACACTTACATATATCAGAGTAAAGCGGATCATAAACCAATCTTCACTTGAGGCTCCAGTCTTCACAGGGACGGCTGACTGGGGGCACCGTACGCCAAACACAACTGATAGTCTTCTGGTAAACTCCATGACATCTCCACTAATCTTCTGGGTAACTTGGGCTACCGTCTGGGGTTGTGGGGAATAGCAAGGGTGAGCACATATCGTACTCAACAAGTACAGGCGGAAATAAAATGTCATGCAAGGCTTGAACAAAGGTAGGCTGACACTGTTCAACTGCGATAAGCATTTTAGTTGGTCAAGTTTTATTAGCACCTGATTACTATAAGTGAGTATAGGATAACCCATCCCATTAGTTAAGAAAAATACCACCTTTAATATAATCATCAACCGAGGTAAACACCTCCATCTGAGAAACCATCATCTTATGTCCGTAAGTCCAACTGTCCAAAACTAATCATGTGAGGGTCCAGGTCGCTCGTAACCGTGAGCACGGCTGATATATCAGTTTTACACTCTGCAGAGGTTGCACACTTTTTCCAACGAGCAGTGATTCCCATATGCCAAGGTCATGACTCCCATACTACACTTCCAAGGTGCATGGCAAGGTTTCACCACGGGCCTTTACAAAGATTCATCTAGCGAGCGATAACCACCTAAAGTTCCTACTGGAAGCCGCAGCAACCAGAGGACCCCTAAGTCCATACCACATTCTTGGGCCATCCCTCAGTAGCGCCGCCCGGTTAACGCAACACTAGAATCCTCTAATTAATTAGCCCGGTTAGAGCCATATAACATCTCGTGGTTGCACTGTTATCCTGGGTGGTCGCTCCATGAGCCAGTCCTAAAAGGCGGACCCGAGCACAAATCACAAACCACAAGCCAAACTTACCATAACCACCATACCATACCATGTGCCCGAGTCACTGAGTTCCACATTAAAGCATACTTCCATATCCATTGAGTCATCATTAATATATCATCATCATATGGTATTTATAGAACAAGCAAAGTTGCTTAGCATAGCATTACTACCCATCATAAAACCCAGGTAACAAGGAAGATATGGAAAACTAGGATAATCCTTAGGGTTCACATAATTAGACACATGCATGCACTTAGTGATTAATGGTGAATAGGTAAAGAACATGATCAAAGGGTGCCTGCACTTGCCTTCTTCGAGTTGATGTTGGTCACAGTCTTTAAAGTCAAGCTCTTGCAGGTTCACTTGCAACTCTTCGTCTGTACGCAACAAACATCGGCACACAGGAGCAAACATACAAGCAAAACGTGCAATAAATTAGAAAACAGTACACCAATACATAAAACATGGATAAAACGCTTATAAAACTGTTCTACTCGTCGAGACGAACGCGTGGACACGAAAATCACTAAAAATGGATCTATAACGGAGGAGTTATGATTTAAACAAGGTTTTCTTTAATAAATTATTAGATTAAAACTAAACTCGAAATTTAAAAGTTGGAAACATGATTAACAGTTGTAAAAACATGTAGATTATGTAATTACAAACAAAACGCAACTTGAACGGGTCAAAACGGAGTTAAAACGGAGATTTTATAGCGAAAATAAAATCAGTGGCAAAGCTGTAAATACAGCGAACTTAATTACGAAATTAAATAAATAAAAACGAAAATCAGATTTTACTTGAGCTGACGGACGTCGGCGATGAATATTGACTGCAGGTTGCTTTTGTGGAGGATGAACGAGAGCCAAAAATCGATAACCGGAGTTGGGGAAGAATTTGGCGGCCGTTGACAGAGCAAACAAAATTTTCGGACTCCCAAACTAGGGGCTTCCGTTATTGTGTGCTTTGGCCAAGGGATGGGACACATATATAGGGAGAAAAACTCTATGCCCCGCGTCAACTAGCGATATGGTGCTAATTCACGTTGCACCTCCACATTTACTAATGGCCTAAATAAATATAAAAGCCCATTAGTAAATAAAGACGTTGATATTTGGAATTTAATAGAATTATTGCACATGGGCTTTGTGGGAGGGAGGAAAAAGACAGATTTTATTATTTTCGAAATTATTTAATTTTTTGGATTAAAATAATTCTAGAAAAGTCTAGAATTGATATTTAAGTCAGGAAAAATTACTCCAATGGCTCCGAAAATTCAGGAAAAATTCTCAGAGACATTTGGAGACATGAGGAACTCAAATAAAATATTTGGAGCTCATGAAAAGATATTTTGGGACATCTAAAAAATTAGATTATACTCCCAGAAAAATAGGAAAAAGTGTCGGAAAAAGCTGGAAAACTTCTCGAGAAGATTTTGGAGATATGATGATGAATGATGAGCACCAAGGAATATTTTAGAGCAGGCGAAAAAGATTTTTGGGAGACTCCAACAGAAAGGTTAAGCTAGAAAACAAAGAATTTGATTTTAGGAGAAGATATGGATAAGGCGGGGAGTTGGGCCGCCGGCTGATGGGAGAAGGGGGAAGGGGCGCGAGCGGGCCAAGGCCGACTGGGCCTTCGGGCCAGATTGGGGAGAGGGTGAGGGAGAGAGAGGAAAAACCTTTTCTTTTTGTTTTCAACCATTTCAAAAGCATTTTCAAAATGAATTTGAAATCTTGCCAAACTTTGGAGCAAACCACTCATCACAAAATAAATTATGCACCAGCATGTATGCTCAAACATGTTGTTACCCTAAGATATATTTTAATTCAAAGAAAAGTTTTATTTCTCCTATATTCTCATGAGCACCAAAAATACATAACAAAGCATTTTCTCTCTATTTCCAAACTTTGCAAACTTTAGGGTGTTACAGTAAATAATCACAGATAGGGAGATATTGAAAGGAGAAAATAGTGTTGATTGGGGCACCTGTTCAAGTGGGTTGATTTGAAGCTCAGGGAAGGTTGGAGAAGACTCAGGGAGTGCATCTGGAAGAGAATTTTCATCAGCTCTCAAGAACATTCACCGAGGAACATCGAGCTGTCAGCTGAAAGGTATACCTGGTTGGGGAAATTCTTGATCAAAATCAGGAAGAGGAAGTGTTTCAGGATCTATATGATGGGTATCCACCTGCTCCTGAGACAACTCAATATTATGAGTACCAGCCTATTCCTAGGAATCAAAAGATAGAAAGAGTCAAAAAATTTGGTGATGAGGGCAAGAAAAGACAAGTTTTTATTACCTTTGCATTGACATTCTTGATCAAGGATTGACTGCTTTCAGAGGCGTCTCTTTTCTGCTTCTTGGATATGACCTTAGCAGTTGGCTTATCAGTTTTCTGTTTCTTGGAAGAGCCAGCTTCCTTTATAAAGTGCTAAGGGTCTGATCATCTGTAGTGTTAGAGACTTTCCTCTTCATCAAAGCTTTGATTGTGGCAGCATTACAACCAATCCTTGGATTTGGACACCATATGTTGTAATCAATTTTTGGAGGATTCAAGGTGACCAGATCCTGTAGGCATTCGACACATGATATCAGGGATAAACAAATGATAAAGATATGAAATTTGAAGAACAAATTGAGTTATACCTCGTCGGTTGCCTGGAATCTGAATCCAATCTCAGACAGTAAGTGGCCACAGCTTCGTTGAATAGGTGGATGCTCCATTGCTGCCACCAGTCCTGGAAGGAGACTAAAGAGAAGGGTCTGCAATTCCATTCCTTGACCATCTTCAGGGAAATAGATTTTTCTAGTTGAAGTATTCTGTCATACTCTAGAGTAGAGTCTACTGCTTCCCTTGGCCTAAGTTTATCAGCAAAATAAAGGGATGGAGGCACTTGGCCAAAACCAATTTGTTTGGATGCCATGACAGGGTGATAAAATTCGTAGGACATGGGAGGTTTTTCTCTACCATGCCTAATTTCAGTTGGCAGGAGACAAGGTTTCATAATCTGACACAAGATCTTCATACCCTCATCATCACATTCTTTTTGGAACCTGAAGGTGTATGGGTTCTCAAAATTTGTAATGTCTGGGTATTGGAACCATTTAAAAATGTCAGCGGGGAATCCCTTGTAGAAGATTTTGAAGAAGAAGCTAGCTGGTTCATCGATAGATATTATAGCAGCAGCTTCTCCAAATGAAGTGCACCTTCTCACTTTAGCATCATTGGCCAGTAGCTTTTCTTGGCTGTCTGGGTATAGTATTGGAAAAGACAAGGTCCTCAAGTTTGTGGTTATCAACCTGTGAAGGTGAAGGTTAAGCCATAGTTGAAGCAGCCACCAGGGGCCTGTTATTGATGGAATACCTTCGTTTTCCATCAGACTTTGGGCTACCCTATTCAGCATACTATACAGAGCACCCAAGAGATATTTTCCTAGGGGTATGTCTGAGGTTACAGGCAATTTTTCTGCCAAAGCCAAGAAATTTGAAGTTGGGCCGCAACTCTGCCCACAGAATAAGTACTTCTCTAGCCACATGTTTAGGAAGATGATGTGTTCTCATTCTGAAACGTTGGACTGTGGGGTGTTGAAGGAAGTGATATAGCTGGACCACCCACCTTTTAAGTTTCCAAGCTTAATGGAAGGCTTGATCTGGAGACTATGTGGGTTAGTAAATCCAATGATGTTTAAGCCGGTCAGCATGTGCACATCGGCTAAAGTGGGGGTCATAGGTCCTTGCTTGAACATAAAAGAGTTAAAAGTACCAGACCAAAAGTAGCAAGCCGCCTTCAGCATCTGCTCATTCTTCTTCATATCAGCTAAGGATAGGATGATACACTGATCTAGATTGCGAAGAACCCAATCTGACTTCTTCTTGGCTTCCACCTTAATCAGCCAGTCTCTCCAACCTGGAACAATCGATGACCAGTTCCTGAAAGGAGTTTTGCCCTAGTGCTTTGAAGCGAAATCTAAATTCTTGAAGGGGACTCTCTGAGTTTCAGCAGTAATAACTTCAGTAGGATCAAGATTGCCTACTGGACCAAGAAAGAAATTATCTGGGTTATCCTAAACTGGGATAAGGATCTGGTCATGAAGCGCCTGAAAATTCAAAATTTGAAGTAGAATGTAAAAGATGGAGATTCATTAGAGAAGAGGGATGATGAGGAACCCGAAAATTACCTCAGGAATGGAATCTTGAGTCGCCATTTGACTTATGGAAGCACCAAACTTAAGCTCTCAAAAGATTTTTTGCTTGAAATCAAGTGGTTGCGGACTTCTTTGAAGATTAGGGTTTGAAGATAGCCTTGGGGAAAAGCAATAACGGTTGAGAAGAAGACTCGGCTGATCGGCTAAGAAATAAGGTTAGTCGATCGGACCTTAAAGGAAGGAAAACGACATTTTTGGAATAAAATAAATTTTATCCCAAAATTGGGGGGCATGTGTTTGCACCAGATTTTGGACCAAGAAGGTTGATATTTTGTAAATATAAACGACTGATTTATTATGGAAAAAGAACGACCTGAAAATGAAGAAGCTCATATGGATCAAGCATAACCAGGAAGATTCGTGTGGACCAACGCGACGGACTTCGAAGGCGCGTCGGACTCGACCATGGAGTTCAAGTTCGGGTCGTCTTTTATTTCTTTTCCTTTTTTGTAATCTACTCGTGTTAGGGCAGGAGTCAACCGGGTTATAAATAGCTAGAAACCCAGACTTTGTAGAGGACATCCAATCAATCAATACATCGGCCCTCGGCCAAAACCCTAGGAGTTGGAGTAACGTAGATCTCGGCGAGACCATCAATCAAGTAGGGCTGCATCGGCATCGACCGACCTCCGATTTGCTTGTAAGTTTCCCCAATGGCTTATGTAATCGTGTAATAAGGCTGCATTGGCATCGACCAAACTCTTGTTAAGCTATGGCATGACTAGTTTTTGGTTCTAAGCTCATCTTTTGTGAGACTGTCTTGACTCTGATCAATCTCTTACTTTAAGTCGATCTTGACCAGTTATCGGCTCTATTGGTTTGGCAAGCTAATAGATTCATTAAGTTACCGATGTTGTTTTATGATTTAATTTGTTTATTTACGTTTTAAACAACATCTTGCCCAATCAAGATTGATGAAGGAGCTTAAGCCTAAAAGATGCTTAGCTTCGGCTGTTCTGAGGTTTATACGCTCGCGACAGAGGAAATAGCCGATACGAGCCTTTCATCGGCTATTTTGTTAATCTTGGTTGTTACATGTTGTGCGTTCGAGATATCCGATAAAAACACGATCTGATCTAAGAGTAAATAGGTTTGATATAGCATGTCTATTACGGCTGTATTTCTGAACCCCACTGATATATATGGTAGATTAAGTTTGTTTACTTTAGATTAAATCATGTTTTTGTCGGATAGATCTTGTTCGTGCTTCATGGACCCTGTATCGACTAAAATAGCCGATCCAGTTACGCTTTCTTCATAATGTGTTCTTTTAAGCGGCTTGGAAGTGACGTATCTGCTCTTTGCACGAGACGTGATCTAGCTTGGTCATCATCAAGGTTGTATGGAGACACCCCACTGTTGATGTTTAAGTTATTTTATCGATCTATTTGTTATTACGGCTGTATGGAGACACCCCACTGTTAATGAATAGAACTGCTTGTGCAATTAGTCGATACGTTGTTTTCTTGTCGTTTAGACGTACATATAGATCTTTTTTGTTAATATCTTTAAAGCTCATCGGCTGTCTGTTTATCCTAAGTGCTTCATCTGGCATATGTCATAGCCGTTGTGCTTCATGTATCTTTTCAACACTTTACATGCTATCTCATGTGAGTTGACTTTGTAGTCAATATCCTAAAGACAACTGGCTATATCAGAGCCGTATATTTTGGAACTGTCTGGCACCAAACCGGCAGGTTCCACAATTTAACGATCTTTTTTCTTCTCCTTGTCAATTACAGGTCAAATTGACTGGCACGCTCGAAGTCGATTTTACTAAGAATCGGCACCACCGCTTGCTGAAGGTCTAGGAGGTCAGGACCTGCTCCGTACCCCTCTGAGGACCGTACGCTCGAGTGTGTTGGCGCTCCCAACCGAGATTTTGCGTCAACAGGACTAAAGATGCCCCAGAGTGAGTTTATTTTCAAAGCTATCTTGTCTAGTTTAGATGTATGATGAAGTTGAAATAGTAACGCGCACAAGGACTGAAGTGGGAGGTCTTGAGTTTAAATCTCCACAACTGTATCTTTTTTTACCTTTTACTCAATAAACACCCTTTAATCACCCTTTAGCCAATAAACACCTTTAGTCACTGGGACTAAAGGGAGTCAGGAACCGAAACTGAAGCCGGTCTGTCTACTACTATTTTGTTTCTTCCGACTTCGTAGGATCATTGTCTGTATTGCAAAATATTAGGGTCCGAGTCGAGATAGTGACAACCTTGTTTACATGCGGCCTGATTTTCGACAACGATTATGATTTTGTTTCATGAGCCGTACGTACGTGTGAAAGGCAATATATACTCCGTAGATGTTACTTGGCTGCTTTCTTAAATGAACAGAACAGAATGACTGATAATCAGATTCTATCACACTGGAACCAATACATGTATGCCTGACTAGAGGAGAAAGAACAAACGGTTTGCACCTAAATATACAGAAAATATCTGAGCACTAATGTAACTATCTTTGTGTATCCTCCCTCCCCCTCTCTTTCATGGCGTCGTTGGTGCCGGTGGTGGGCAGGAATTGTTGGAAGACCACGTACTACACGAGGGTCCAGCCTGCTTCATCTCCAGAGGCAGCAGCAGCTTCTGCCACGGCCTCCAGAGTCCAGACAGAGTGCAGCACCATGGCCAAGCCGGTGCCGGCAGGGGCGGCCTGCTCGACGACCGAACGGCCGTCGTCGTCGTCTGCCAGCAGCGGCCTCGCGGCAGCCGCTGGACGACAGATCCAGGATCCTGACAGAACCATGAATAACATGAGCAATGGGATGATAGAGTTTGCTCTCGTCATGGCGCTAGCTTACGTGGATAGTAGGAGTATTACTGATCTGACTCTCTCGGTTTGGTTCCCAGTAACACAGTAATACAGTATGACGCTGATTGTGTGTTATGCTATCCCAGCAAGATTATAATACTATATATATAGGCTATCAATTAAGCTAGTACGTGAAAGCTAGCTACAGGAGATGAGCTGCTGATACTCCCCCATCAAGCACGGGTGGACTGAAAATAGCTAGCTAGCCCTGCTTTCTTGAGAAATTTCCATGCATGTAAACATACTAGCTTGACATGCGCGCTTCGCCGTGCTTGCTATTAATATTGTCAAAGTCTCATAAGTGTCTCTGTTCTGCTGTGTATGAACGTATGAAAAACTTGATTGGCCTAAACAGTACAAATGTGTTTAGTTTTTACCCTATAAATTTTTCACTTATTACATCGGATGTTTTGACCTTACATAGAGTATTAAATATAGACTAAAAATAACTAATTACATGAATTCAAAATAATTTGCGAGATGACTAATTTTTTAAGCCTAATAAATTCATGTTTTGATAATATGGTGCTACATTAAACATTTGATAATTATTAATAATTAGACTTATAAATTCATCTCACGAATTATGCTCCACTTATGCAATTAGTTTTGTTAATAATATTTAATACTCTAAATTAGTGTTAAACACCTGATATGACATCCCAAAAAAATTTAACTTGGAACTAAACAATCTCTAAATATATCCGTCACTATACAGGCATGCGATCTGCTCAAAAAGATATTTACATGTCGCGTCAAAGGCATTGGTCCTATAGGCATAAAACGCACGTAAGTATTGAGAGAGCGTCGTCCCACAATTAGAGTTTGTATTATTGGACGTGCTATCGTCGCACCGGTTTTTAATAAAAAAATATGCCTACAAAATCTTAAAAAGAAAAAAAATAAGAAAGTAAAAGAAAAAGAAAAAAAGAAAGAAAAAAAACACTACAGTAACCCAACCCGCGGGAGGGCGCCAATCCTCCCACGGGTAGAGTTTGTATTATTATACAGTAGTACTGTCAGAGTTTAATTTCTTCTTACGTGTGCGACCAGTTTTGCATGCCGCGACCCATTTGATCGTCCACGCGGTTTTCAAGTTCTAACAAGCGTGCTATCGGTCAACCAAATCGTACAAGGCAGGTTACTAGCTACCCCCTCTATCCCAAATTATAATTCATTCCAAAAATCTTGGAGAGTCAAAGTTTTTCAACTTTGACCGAAATTATAGAGAGAAACATAAAGATTTATGATATGAAATATGTATATTATAAAAATATAACTAACGAAGAATCTAATGATACTTAGTTGATATCATAAATGTTATTATCTTATTATATAAATTTGGTCAAAGTTAAAAAACTTTGACTCTCCAAGACTCTTGGAATGTGAGTACTGGTAAACGTCTTCCGGTATGTATATGTGTGTGTACACACCCACATAGTATACACACCCATAAAGGCATCAAATCTCTTAGTTACATAATAAGTGCTATAAAAGCTTCTTAAATAAATAAATGTTCTACTGATCAAAATGGATTATCTTTAGTCTAATCTTTATCTGATCTGATTGTGATAAATATTCAGTACTTACAATAACTTCCATCCTACGTATTGCACCGAGATTTAGTTTTTTAACAAGTACTTTGTTTAAACCTTAGCTGCCATGTAACCATCACAGTTTCTCTAGTGACCTTCTCCCAAAACATCACTAACGTGTGTATAAATCTATGATTGTTTCTTGTTTGTGCATCGAGGATATATAAGCAATTTAGCTAGCTAAACTTTAATTGAGTGGATCCAAATAAACAAAGCATTTGTATAAGTTTTGTGGACGGAAATAATCGTGAAAGCCAAGCTAAAGCCGACGAGCCACCACGAAGAGAAGAACGGCGAAGGCTCAGTGGAATCTTCTAACATAAACCCCTAAGGCCTACTTTGCCAGTAGGGGATACCTTGGGGCACTACCAGAGAAAAGACTTTTGGTCGATCTGCCAAATCACCTTTAGTCTCGGCAAAAAATTGTGTCCGAGACCAAAAACCTCCGGGACTAAAAGTCCCCTGCCCAGACATTTGCAGGAGGGACTTTTAGTCCCGGTTGGTGTTACCAACCCGGACTAAAGGTCTCCAAACCTTTAGTCCCGGTTGGTAATGGGTGACCTTTAGTCCCGGTTGGTGTTATCAACCCGGACTAAAGGTCTTCCACCCGGGACTAAAGGTCCCCCATGGATCAATTCAAAAGAAGAGTGTATAGGACTCTGTCACATGTAGTGTACAGTTAAGTTGGTAAGGAGTTTATGCGCGAGGCGAGAGGTACTGAGTTTGAATCTTACACACCACAAGAGTTCTCCCTAAAATTTCATTTATTTTTTCCCATGAGGATGGATTTTAGTCCCGGTTAGGGTACCCGGGAATAAAGGTTGGGACCATTAGTCCCGGATTCCCCCTTCCCAACCGGGACTAAAGGTCATGTCTGCAGTAGTGGGGTTTCCCGGTCCAATTTGTCGCACTCTTTAGAAGCCCATCCATGCGAGGATAGAACTCGCTTCCCCTCCTTTTCCACATGGAGGAAATCTTCGAGTCACTAGGTCACGAGTGTTTCCCCATGAGGTTGTGACCCATCGACTTGCGTAGCTTCCTCCTCCTCACACAACTTCTAAGTCGCGGATGCCACTGCTGCCACGACATTACATGGTCGGAACACCCTGCTAAAAGCCTTAGTTTGATTTTGGATAATTGATGAAACTGATTTTAGTATGCTAACCTTTGGTTCTAAGTAAATATCAGATAGGTTTGTACACAGTGATGGAGCTAGATGGATGGTGAATGTGATGGTTAATCAAGCTCTCCAACTTGAAAAAGAAGAAAGAGAACAACAAAATGAACGCAAGGCAAAGGTATATTTGATAGAGTCATTTTATTTTGGTGGTCCAGACAGTATAGATAGTGTGACCATATTTAGGATTAATAGTTGACTATTAAGAGGAGTGGAACTTGTTTGTGAAATACGGTTATCAAAGTGCCATTAGATGATCTATACTTTGCATATGTATTTAGATTCTAGTGGATGCTAACTTTCCTTGAAAAGTGTTTGATAAATGGTTAACTCGCGTACACAAATGGTGAAAACTTGATGGAGTTAACACATTTGCACAAGGGATTAAGTCGGAGATGAATCGAACGCGGTCCCTGTTGGGGTCGGACGCGTCCAACAATGGTTAGCCCTAGGTGGCACAGAGCGATCGGATGATGCTCTTGTGTCCTTCTGACGCATGAGTGGCACGTCTGATGCATGTAACGTGGTGAAGAGGAGTGCTTTGCGTTGATCGGACTTTGGGAGCATCTGAACAAGCGTGATCGGCGCGTTCGATCCTGATCCAACACTCTCGCGTGCTCTCTGGATGTCCATCAAATACCAGCCCTAGCGTGTCCGACACATGGCAGTTAGCAATTGGGACGCATAATGTAGCGATCAGATGTTGTCAGCGTGTCCGATCGCCGCAGGCACAGGCACGTCCGATGCCACATAAAGCGCATGGATTTGGTTTTGACCATTGAGATCAAACGACCGCAGTTGAACGTCTTGGACACATGGTCGACTCTGGTGCATCGAACGCTACTGGGTGCATCCGATCACCTCGGGCAGACGCGTCTGATGCCACACTGATCGACCCAATGTAAGGCGCAATGACTCTATTGCTTTGGGGAGCTCTATATAAGTATGTTGGTCGACTAGAGATGGAACTCTTGGATAATTTCATTGGCTAAACATCCTTGTGCACCAAGCCATTCCGCCCATCTCACTCATATTGCTTGATTGATTGATCATTTGGTGAGATTTGGAAGTATCCAAGTACATTGCATGAGTGTGTTCATCTAGCGGCACTTAGTGATTGTGTTTTGCTACAGATTTTGCTTCTTTAATCTTGGTGTTTACCGACACATGGACGACTCGGAGCAGCGTGGATCATTGAGCGGAGGTTGGTGATTGTCTCCAACTCCGATCAGTGGATTTGTGAGGGGTTCTTGAGTCTTCCCCGTGGGAGATCACACAAGGTATATTTAGTGGATTACGCATAGCTTGTAGATCCCTATCTTGTGGTGTGATTGTGAGACACCCTACTGAGAGTTTGGTTTGTGATGCCAATTAGGTCGTGAACCTCTAAGTGGGTGAATCAGTACAACGAGGACGTAGCTTGTCGGCAAGAAAGTGAACCTCAGTAAAAATCTTTGTGTCATCTTGTCTGAGGATTTTATTAATATTCATTGTATCCATCTCTTGCATGGCTCGGTATATATTCTCCCTATCACTTGTATTTACCTTGTTCATACTTGCCTAGCGATAGTTGTAGCTAGTTGAGTAAAGTATTTCTTTTACTTGTATTTAGTCTTGTTAGTTTGCTCACTAGTTGTAAAATAGTGACTTAGGTTTTGTGTGTGATATAGAGATCATAGCTATTAGAATTGTGGATAGGTGGCTTGCATTTTTGTAAAGCTAGCACAAAACCCGCTTCACCATTTAGTTGTCTAACAAATTTGATCAAGTGTTGTTGTAGATTTTTATAGGCTATTCACCCTCTCTCTAGACATTTAGGACCTTTCAAGTGGTACAGAGCCATGGTCATTGTTCATTTGATGCTTAACAACCTAAGGTGTAAAAATGGCTCAAATCAACAACACCAAAAGGTCACTCCAATTTGATGACACCAACTATGGCTATTGTAAGGAAGAGATGACCAGACATATAAAGTCAATCAATAGAAAAATATGGAGTGTGGTGGAGACAAACATTGAGATTGATGATCCAGAGAATCTCACAAATGTTGAAGAAGAAAAGATGCAAAACAATGATATTGCTCTTAGTGTTATTTATGATGCACTTGATGCAACCATGTTTGAGCAAATCAAAGGCATGGAGATGGCACATGAGACTTGGAAGAAGCTAGAAGAATCAATTGAGGGCACACACGTGGTCAAGGGCACCAAGGCATATATTCCCAAAGAAAGATTTGCATGCTTCAAGATGAAGGAAGATGTGACTGTGCCAGAGATGTTCAATAGGCTTCTAGTGCTCATTAATGATCTACACTTTGCATGAACATTTAGATTCTAGTGGGTGCTAACTTCCCTTGAAAACGTGCTTGATAAATGCTAACTCACGTACACAAGTAGTGGAGACTTGATGGAGTTAACATATTTGCACAAGAGATGAAGTTGGAGAAGTGAAGAAGGTCACTGCATGTTACCCGACGTTGTCCTGGTGTTGACCGGACACGTCCAGCCAGGTAACCGAGGCACCATAGTAGCGCAGGGGCAATCGGACATTGGCATGACCAGGCCACGGAACGCCCCCTAGCACTATTTCAAGGCGGCGTGTAGCTTAGGACATGATCGAACCCTGAGGCATGTCCGATCTGTATAATGGTGATCACACACTTTTGATTGTTGTTTTTGCTCTCCAAGAGCTCTCTGAGTTGCACCAGACGATGGTGGCTTGTGTGTCCAATCAGGGTGCATATGCATCGGGTACAAGGGCGGCAAGCACTCGTGGGAGTTAGTCATTAGTGTGTGATGGCTAGTTTCAAATGACTAGTAAACATGGAAGCTTCAGAGTGACCGAACGCGTCCAATCAGTACAGGCATGTCCGGTCGACACGTAGTTAGCACATTAAGGGGGCCAACGGGTATTAACCCTTTGATTCTCTATAAATAGATGTTGGACGGCTTGGGCTCAATCTCTTGTGCATTTTCATTGACAATACAACCTTGTGAGCCTAGTCATTCCTCTTTCACTCATATTGCTTGATTGATTCATCATTTGGTGAGAATTTGGAGAATCCATGTGCATTGCATGAGTGTGTTCATCTAGAGGCACATGATGATTGTTTTTCATTGTGGATTTCGCTTGTGTACTTCTAGTGTTTGCCGACATCTAGACGGCTTGGACTAGCAAGAATCATTGGGCGGAGGGTGGTGTTTGTCTTCAGCTCCGATCAGTGCATTTGTGAGGGGTTCTTGTGCCTTCGTCGTGGAAGATCATGATAGACAACTCAAGTGGATTGCTCGTAGCTTTGTGGATCCCCATCTTGTGTGGTTGTGCAGCACCCTATTGAGGGTTTGACATGTGATGCCAATTAGCTCGTGAACCTCCAAGTGGGTGAATCTCTACAACGAGGACATAGCTTGTTGGCAAGCAAGTGAACCTTGGTAAAAATCATTGTGTTATCTTTGTCCAAGAATTTCATTTGGTATTCATTAATGTACTTGTATAGATCTCTTGTCATAGCGGTATAACACTCTTTACCCCTCTTGTATTCACATTCATTTCATTCTTGCCTAGTATGTGGTAGAAATAGCTAGTTGAGTAGTGTAGTAAATTAGTGTAATTAGTCTTGCACGTTTGCTCTCTAGTGGTAGTTTAGCAACATAGCTCTTGTGTGATACATAGAGATCATAGAATACTAGAATTGTGGATATCACTACTACAGAATTGAATATGCGCAGCGTTGCCCAAATGGGCTCCGTGGCGGGCACAATTTTTGCCCGCCACGGTTATTCGGTGGCCGGCCTGGAGCGGCCAGCCGCCGAAGCGCCCGCTGCGGTTAAAGATGATTAACCGCAACGGGCTCCTTACGTTGCCCGCTTCGGTTATTCCAGGCTATTTAAGCCGCCGCCGCCAGTAGAAACAAACCCTATCATCTTCTTCCTCTAGACAAAAACGGGAGGGGAAGTTTTGCCGAATTTTTGCTCCAAATAACTTATTTTTGAGGTTTATTTGTTTGATTTGGAGGAGAAGTACTACACAAGAGGTACCTAGATGATCTCCTGTCGGTGTTTGTTAACCGGCAACTCGTCTCGGGGGTATCCGGATGATTTGTTCGGTGGGGATCGATGTATGCAGAACTCGATGGTAAACGCAGAGACAAGGATTTATACTAGTTCGGTCTGCTAAATCGCATCCCTACGTCCAGTGTGGGGGAAATAATATATGGCGCCCTGCGCTTATGGGTGTCTGGTTATATACCATGACCCCTTCGTGTCTCTTGTCTGCGTACCGATCCAGGGAGCTCTGCCTCTCTTTATATAGTCCAGGAGGCAAGAGTCCTAGTCGGTTACAATCCTAGGAGTCCTAGTATGATTACAAGGTAACAATACTACTAGAATTACATGGAGAGTCCTAGTTGGACTAGGTCTTCGCCCTTCCTTGCGGAGTACCCGGGGACTCTGTCCCACAAGCCCCCGAGCTCTTCATGGTTTATTGGTGAAGTCATCTTGAGACCTTGGTCTTGATCAAGTGTCATCCGAGTACCTTCTGAGAGAAACCATAAAGTGCTCTTGAAGTCTTCTAATGGTGTGCGCTTTCTGAAAAGCGCACCTATTGGGTGTAGCCCCCGAGCCTCTTGCTGTTTAGCATAAAGAGCTGGAGGATCTTATCTGAATTTGCTCCAATTCCTTTTGAAGAAATTTGGATGCATCATTTGAGGATATGTATCTTGCAGCCCTCGAGCCTAAAATCGACTACTCGGAGTCGATTGTAGGATCTTGTAGACATCTTCAAGGGTGCAGCCGAGTAATCTCCCGAAGACAAGGATCGCCATATGCTTGTCGTCGAGTCCTTGAATGCTTGTAATTTTGATCTTTCATCCTTGAATCCGAGCCCCCGAGCGTAGTCGAAGTGAAGCCGATTAAGCTGAGGCAATGATCCTCTGGACTTAGTCGGATATTGAATTAAACATAGCTGCATATGAGCTAAGTCTAATTGGGTGTAGTAGACCAGGCGTCTCGACCGACTTAATAGTCGTGAAGGACGAGTACGAGTGCTTACTCTTAGCACCTGAGGGATGGACGTAATTGACTAGGCATCTTAGAGGGCACGTCTGTCGCTAAGGACGAGTCAGTCCGAGTGCTACTCCTGAGCACTTTTAGGTGGACGTAATTGACCTGGCGTCTCAAAGTAGCGTAGTAGCCACAGAGGACGGGTCAGTCCGAGTGCTACTCTTAGCACTTTTGGTAAGGGACTTTATTGACCAAGCATCTCAAAGGGCTCGATTGCCGCAAAGGATGAGTCAGTCTCCTTTATTTTTGCAGCGTGTGCAGCCATTAAGGTCAAATTAGTGCTTTGGCATTTTGCAGCGTGTGCAAAGGCGTGAACAACTCTTGGTTGTGCGCCAAGTAATGTCGAGTAGCAGGAATCAATGGCCGAAGCCTATTGTATGCTCTCTGGGATGGACGTAATGACCAGGCGTCTCAATGGGCGTGATAGCCTCAAAGGATGAGTCAGTCCGGGTGGACGTAATGGACCAGACGTCTCAACCGACTTAATAGCCGTGAAGGACGGGTCTATCCGAAGGTGTAAGCAACTCTGGGTTGCGTGCCGAGTAATCGCTCATCTGAGTACTATCTGAATAGTAGTCGGTGAGGGACGAATTATTGTCGAGTAGCAGGAATCAATGGCCGGAGCCTATTGTATGCTCTCTGGGATGGACGTAGGGACCAGGCGTCTCAAAGGGCGTGGTAGCCTCAAAGGACGAGTCAGTCCGGGTGGACGTAATTGACAGTGTGTCTCAACCGACTTAATAGTTGTGAAGGATGGGTCTGTCCAAAGCATGAGCAACTCTGGGTTGCGTGCCGAGTAGTCGGAAGCGTAGTAGCGGCATGGCTACAGATTCGGTAGAGTTGGCAACATGTGCCGAGTAGTCGCTCATCCGAGTACTACGTGAATAGTAGTCGGCGAGAGACGAAGAATTGTCGAGTAGCAGGAATCAATGGCTGGAGCCTATTGTATACTCTCTGGGATGGACGTAGTGACCAGGCGTCTCAAAGGGCGCAGTAGCCTCAAAGGACGAGTCAGTCCGGGTGGACGTAATTAACCGTGTGTCTCAACCGACTTAATAGTCGTGAAGGACGGGTCTGTCCAAAGCATGAGCAACTCTGGGTTGCGTGCCGAGTAGTCGGAAGCGTAGTAGCGGCATGACTACAGATCCGGTAGAGTTGACAGCATGTGCCGAGTAGTCGCTCATCCGAGTACTACCTGAATAGTAGTCGGCGAGAGACGAATAATTGTCGAGTAGCAGGAATCAATGGCCGGAGCCTATTGTATGCTCTCTGGGATGGACGTAGTGACTAGGCGTCTCAAAGGGCGTGGTAGCCTCAAAGGACGAGTCAGTCTGGGTGGACGTAATTGACCGTGTGTCTCAACCGACTTAATAGTTGTGAAGGATGGGTCTGTCCAAAGCATGAACAACTCTGGGTTGCGTGCCGAGTAGTCGGAAGCGTAGTAGCGGCATGGCTACAGATCCGGTAGAGTTGGCAGCATGTGCCGAGTAGTCGCTCATCCGAGTACTACCTGAATAGTAGTCGGCGAGAGACGAATAATTGTCGAGTAGCAGGAATCAATGGCCGGAGCCTATTGTATGCTCTCTGGGATGGACGTAGTGACCAGGCGTCTCAAAGGGCGTGGTAGCCTCAAAGGACGAGTCAGTCCGGGTGGACCTAATTGACCGTGTGTCTCAACCGACTTAATAGTCGTGAAGGACGGGTCTGTCCAAAGACGTAAGCAACTCTGGGTTGCGTGCCGAGTAGCCGCTCATCCGAGTATTACCTGAATAGTAGTCGGCGAGGGACGATAGGTTGACCGTACGAGCTGATTCGAGTATTTGGAAACAACGATCTTAACTGATCTGGTCCTGTGCAAGATATTGTCTTTGTTCATGGAAGTCTTGCGTGTCTTGTAGAATTAGCAGCTCGCGTGTCTCAGAACTTGGAAGGTGTAGTCAGGTTTCGTCGACTTGCTCACCGAGTATCCCCAGCATGTGGCTTAGCTCCAATTTTTGTACGCAATATCTTGCTTGCTTATTTGGAGTTGGATCACTGATCTGAGGTGAATGCAGGAAGCCTGAGGAATTGCTGCCAAGACTGTTTCGGAGACGGCGCGTATGGAGCACAGACTAGCTTGTCTTGCCGGAGAGGTCGGGACTGATGGACACGGCCATGCCTGCTGCCTCATTGGTTGCTTTTCCGAGCTCTGGTGCAATTTGCGAGCTGACCTCCTGTCTGATGAAAAATTGTGCTTCTCCGCAACAAGGGAAAATCTTCTTGTATCTGCTTGCCTAATCCAAAGACCTCACGCCTTCCTTATTAGTGGTGGCTGCCTATTTCTGTAGGATCCGGAGTAGATATTGTACAGAGTAGGCCTGATCCTCATCGAGTAGCCTTTGGCACTGGAAGTCGATCTCAGTTCGACTTGTCTTAATGCCATCTCACATGCAGATCGTACATCTTTTTTTGTTTGCTGACGTCATCTTGCATGGCTTTGTAACTTGAGACGTATTCCTTTTGGTTTTCCTGTAGGAGTCCTCCGAGAGCACATCAGCTTGCATGTAGGAGCCGTCCACGAGTAGGTCTCTGCTGTTGCTAGCCAAATTTGGGTCTGCAGCATGTCATGAACCTGTGGACGTATTCGCTGGTATTTTGCTCGTATTGTTTGATCTCGACGGAATCCAGAAGCTTGGAGTTGATGATCAGGACTCCAGAGCGCCTAGTCGCCGAGTCACCCAAAGTTGATGAAAAAATGATCCTCCTCAAAACATGATCTTGATCTTGAGGTCCACCAAGCTCTTGATCGCTATTACGCCGAAGGCCCCTACCTGGCGCGCCAGCTGTCGGTGTTCGTTAACCGGCAACTCGTCTCGGGGGTATCCAGACGATTTGTTCGGTGGGGATCAATGTATGCAGAACTCGATGGTAAACGCAGAGACAAGGATTTATACTGGTTCGGTCTGCTAAATCGCATCCCTACGTCCAGTGTGGGGGGAATAATATATGGCGCCCTGCGCTTATGGGTGTCTGGTTATATACCATGACCCATTTGTGTCTCTTGTCTGCGTACCGATCCAGGGAGCTCTGCCTCTCTTTATATAGTCCAGGAGGCAAGAGTTCTAGTCGGTTACAATCCTAGGAGTCCTAGTATGATTACAAGGTAACAATACTACTAGGATTACATGGAGAGTCCTAGTTGGACTAGGTCTTCGCCCTTCCTTGCGGAGTACACGGGGACTCCCACATCTCCACCCTCTTTCCCCTCTCTTTTTAGCCTTTTTAGCCTTTTTAGATCTAGTTTCATGGAGGAGAGAGAAAACTGGTATTTGTGTCTCTAAGTTCATCATGGATGCATTAATTTTATTTGCTGTCGTTATTTCTGTCCCTAGATAACATAAATATAATAATTTTTTTTTTCTAATTTATCTTTGTTTTGTGATTCATGATGTGCGTAATTAATTAAAGATCGCAAGTACAATGGACCGGTCGGAATGGATGTATAAGATCAATAGAGTACTTGATGTACGGTATCTCGTTGAAGTGAGAAAGTTTATTGTCGCTGCAAAAGCTGACCATGAGAGATCGAACCAGACGACAATCATATGTCCATGTCATCGCTGCATGAATCTGACCGCCTTCAAAGACGAAGGCACAGTGCAATCTCATTTGATTCGTTTTGGTTTCATGGAGGATTACACAGTGTGGACTCATCACGGTGAGAGATTCGATCCGAGTGTCGGGGCGGCATCTGGAGTAAGCTCAGCGTCGACGATGACGGTGAACCAAGATCCTGGAGCGCACGTCTCATCAGCAACAGTAGCGCCTGCCTTCAGTGACAGTAGTGCTCATGACCACATCGCTGTGGAGGATGTACTCCAGGAAATGACAGATGATGGTGATGGAGATGTTGAGGACGCTACGGTGCAGGACCCTGCGGATGTGCAACTGTTTTAGGATTTACTCAACCACATCGACGAAGACGACGTCGCGTATGGCTCCCCGAAGTGGCTGAAAAAATTCAGAGAGATGAAGCAGGTGTCACTTGATCCTTTATATAAGGACGGCGGGGAATGTCCGAAGGATTGCACGGTGCTCCATTTCAACCTCCACATGTTGATGATGAAGGCTCGGCATGGGTGGTCAGACAGTAGCTTTGATGAGCTGTTAGGTTACCTTGCTAAAACATTCCCGACGAGTAACAAGATTCCAGCACATACGTATCGGGCGAAGAAGCTTATCCGGCCAGTGGCGATGAAGCTTAGAAAGTTCGATGCCTGCCCTAACCAATGCATCCTCTATCGGGGCACAAAGTATGAGAATTTGATGAGTTGTCCGCACTATGGCGCTAGTCGCTACAAGAGAAATGTTGGCTATCATGTGGATGCAGATGACGATGAGGCCTTGTGAGGTGGTTAGAGGAAGAAGAAGAAGAAGGGTGACAAGAAGAGCAGTGCTACAGCCAATCGCATCTCGGCTCAACAGCAGGACGAGGAAGAAGAGGGTTACACATTGAGAAGTCCGACACTGTCGGTGTGGTACATGCCAGTGATGGACCGCCTGCGTGCGCTATTTGGGAACCCAGAGGACGCGAAGCTCATGTCCTGGCATGCATCAGCTGACCGCTTGAAGGACGATGGCATGCTGCGACACCCCTCCGATGGCTAGCAGTGGAAAGATTTTGACAAGGCCTACCCGCAATTTGGCAAAGATCCCAGGAATGTTCGGTTCGCGCTGAGCACTGACGGAATGAATCAGTTCGGTGAGCTGAGCAGCTCCCACAGCACCTGGTCGGTCGTACGGACCATCTACAACCTACCTCCCCATCTATGTCAGAGGCGCAGGTATCTTCTGCTGACCATGCTTATCTCGGGACCGAAGCAGCCCGGTAACGATATCGATGTTTTCCTAGAGCCGGTATTGGAGGAAATGAAGGAGCTATTTGATGTTGGGGTCGAGATGCTGGATGCGTCCCTCAAGGAGAAGTTCACCCTAAAAGCCATCATCTTTGTGACCATCATCGACTACCCCGACCTCTTCTCACTGTCAGGGCAAATCAAAGGGAAAACCCGCTGCGTAATGTGCATCAACAGGACATGCTACACTTACCTCAAGGGATCGAACAAGATGGTCTACATGAGGCACAGACGGTTCCTTCCGAAAAGGCACAGATATAGAAGAAGTGTCATGAATCAATTGTTCGATGATCAGGGCGAGCCATAGGGTGAACCACCGGCGCAGACTAGTTGGGGGCCAAAGGTGTATGAGATGGTGAAGGATATTGATCAGATCGAGTTCGAGAAGAAGAAGAAGCCACCAGAGGAGGGGACAAAACAAATGAGGAAGCGAAAGCGAGACACGACGGAGGAAGCGTCGCAGGCTGTCCCCTCTGTTCCTTTCAAGAAGAGGCCGATTTTCTTCGAGTACCTGTCATATTGCAAGACACTGAAAACACCCCATGCCATCGACTGCATGCATCTCGAGAAGAACGTCTTCGATAGCACGATCGGTGTCCTGCTCGACATCCCGGGCAAGACGAAGGATGGTCTGAAGTCACGGACGGATCTTCTCAACCAGGGCATCAGACAGGACCTTCACCCTGGGTCACCTCATAATGGTAAATTCGATCTTCTAGGTGCGGCCTACAACCTAAGGCATGGCGAGAAGACTGCTATGCTCAAGCTTCTCAGGGGTATCAAGGTGCCAACCGGTTTCTCTTCTAACATCAAGAGCCTCGTCTCCTTGAAAGACGTCACATTGACCGGCTACAACGCACATGACTGCCACATCATGCTAACGGTGTTCCTTCCAATTGTGATAAGGGCTATCGATCCAGAGTACGTGAAGATGGTGGTCACTCGGATATCATACTTCTTTAACCGCATCACGCAGAAGGTCATCGGTAAGGCTGACCTCCCTGCCCTGAAGGACTTCATTGCAGAGACCCTTTGCCAGCTCAAGATGTGCTTTCCCCCGTCATATTTTGATATTATGGTACACCTGATGATGCACATGGTGGATCAGATCGAGCAACTGGGCCCCGTGTACCTGCACGAGATGTGGACGTACGAGCAGTTCAAGTCCACCCTCAACAGATATGTTCATAACCGTGCTCACCCGGAGGGCTCTATGATCGAGGCGTACACAACCGAGGAGGCAGTGAACTGGTGTATACATAAAAGATGGGAGGGCGATTGGGTTGCATGTCCATCAGCACGACGGCACAACCGCGGGCATGGGGTGCACGGGCCGAAAAGTACGCACAGATATACCATACAAGGAGGTTGAACAAGCTCATTACAGCATCCTTCATTAGTTGGTGAGCATGGAGAAATATGTCGAGAGGCACATAGAAGAGATCTGCGCCGCTAATGACGGACAACGCACAGAGGCATGGGTCCAGAACGAGCACAGGAACAGTTTCATAGACTGGCTCAAAGAGTAACACGTGCCCCTAGAAAGATGCCCTGATGATGAAGATACGGAGACCGTGCAGAAGCTTGTGCTAGCCCCGTCAAGCCAAGTTACGACGTGGCAAGGGTACGATGTGAAGGGGTACAGGTTCCATACAAAAGACAAGGACAAGAAGAGCGCGACACAGAACTGTGGTGTTCGATATGAGGGTGTCGACGAGGCCACAAACACGAGGACACAATACTATGGCAGATCGAAGAAATATGGGAACTTGACTATGGCAAGGACGTATGCGTAACCGTCTTCCGGTGCCACTAGGTAAACCCCAAAGCGGTTGCGGTCGATAGTTTCGGGCTAACCACCGTGAACCTCAAAAGTATCGGGTACAAAGATGACCAATGGGTACTTGCAACCAATGTCGCACAAGTGGCCTACTATATCTATCCAGAGGACCCAAAGAGGCATGTGGTCGTGTCAGGAAAGCAGCGGATTGTTGCAGCTGATGGGGTCCAAAGCCCAGAACAATACAACAACTATGCAGAGCTCCAACTTTTTACCGATTTTGCAAAGAAGATCAAGGTCGTCGAGGACCATTGCAACAAAAGCGGTATGAAGCCCTGGGCCCGTCCCGATGGTGAGAAGCGGTCCTTGAAAGCGCCAACACCAAAATGAGATGTATATATGCCACACATATATCTATGTAATAAAAAGTTTTGTAATAGCATTTGAGACAAGTTTTGTAATAAAAAAGTTAACTATTTGTTAGTTTCAAATATTATTAATATGAAAAATTTAAATTAATAATAGGTTATTATTAAGTTAACTATTTGTTACAAGAATTAACCGCAACGGGCAATGTAAGCGCCCGTTGCGGTAGTGCCTATTAACCGCAGTGGGCAACGTAAGTGCCCGCTGCGGTAGATGATTAACTACAACGGGCTCTTAGGTTGCCCGCTGTGGTTAATATTAACCGCAGCGGGCGCTTACGATGCTCGCTGCGGTAAAGTGCACCCTATAAAATCCTAACCTCTCGGTCGCGCTGCGGCCAAGTTCTTCTACGGTTTCATCTGACCCCGAAGGGCTGCCCAAATTTTGCCATCCGCCGCTGCCGCCTCCGCCTCTGGAGCATCGCCTTCACTGCCTCTGGAGCCATCTCCGCCTCCGAAGCATCGCGCGGCTCCATCTCCGCCATCTCAACCTCGAGCCCGCGCCTAGAGCTCGTCATCTCCCGGAGTTCGTCGGTGCCCTAGCTCGTCACCACTGCCTAGAGCTGTGCCTGGAGCCCGCCGGAGAACCGGTGGAAACCCTAGCTCTCCATCGGAGAACGCCGCCGCCACCGCCTAGAGTTGCACCTGGAGCCCACTGGAGAACTGGTGCAAACCCTAGCTCTCCGCCGGATAAGCCCCGCCACCGCCTAGAGTCCATCTCCGGCGACGTCCATCATCTCCACTGTGAGTTCATAACATCGATCTTCTTCTTCCTCGTTTGAGATGATGACCGACCTGCTTCTGCGAGTTCATAACGTCCATTATGCATACCCCTGTGTCAGCAATTTGTCAGATCTCTAGTTCATGTATGGCTAGAATATTTTTCACCTTATATTGTGAACAAGAACTACACTGGTTCTCAGCATTCTGTTGCAAGACAAATTCAATGGTCTAATGTTTGTTTTTCTCATCCCATATTATTAAACATCACCTTTTTGGTGCTGATAAAAGCTTTTGAGATGTTTTGAGGAACCTTTGTTTGGGTCAATTATGTGGCAGGCAGGCAGATGTGTAGTTCTAGAGCCTGGCATTGTATCCTTTTGATTGGAAATGGCGTTTTTATCCTTTGTTGATGTGAATTGTTACCAGTGGACCGACCTGGGAGTGGTCTTTTATTACTGCAGAACTGTTTATCTTAAATGTTGCTTGTTCATCTGATCATCTAAAGTGTTTATCTTATCCTCAAGTGGCAAAGATGGTTGTCTAGCTGGACACTACAACTTCATTCACTCACCTACTGACATGCCATTCAGTTTCAGTTGTTTACTTTGTTCAATCACTAGACCGAACTGGGAGTGGTAAAGATGGTTGTCTGGTTGAGAGAACACACCACTCCTCTCCCTACTCCTCTCTATGTTCCAGTGTTCCTGATCTTTGCCTACTCCTCTCTCCCCTACTTCAGTGTTCTATTTCCTGCCTATGATGCAATTTGATGCTTTTTGACACTATGCATTTGCCACTACCTATGATGTTCTGTGATGCTTTTCTATTTCCTGCCTATGATGCAATTTGATGCTTTTTTACACTATGCATTTGCCACTACTGTATACTATCACTCTACTAGTCCATGTACTACTTGTACTATGGTCTCCCTGTACTACTCTCTACCTAGTCTCTGTACTAGTCCTCTCTATGCTCCTCTCCCTACTACTCCTCTCTGTTAGTACTCTATACTACTCTCTCCCTACTACTCCTCTCTGTTACTACTCTCTACCTAGTCTCTGTACTAGTCCTCTCCCTACTACTCCTCTCTATTACTACTCTCCCTACTACTCCTCTCTTCTACTACTCTCCCTACTCCTCCTCTCTATACTCCTCTCCCTACTACTCCTCTCTATACTACTCTCCCTACTACTCTCTCCATGTACCACTCCTCTCTATACTACTCCTCTCCCTACTCTCTATACTACTCTCCCTACTACTCTCTCCTTGTACCACTCCTCTCTATACTACTCTCCCTACTACTCTCTCCCTGTACCACTCCTCTCTATACTACTCCTCTCCCTACTCCTCTCTCCCTGTACTACTCCTCTGTCCCTATACTACTCCTCTCTTCTACTACTGTACTACTCTCCCTACTCCTCTCTCAGCTCCCTGTACTACTCTATACTACTCTCCCTACTCCTCTCCATGTACTATGGCATTTGCATTGATGATTTTTTTCAAACTTGTAAGCTGGGGTAGTGGCAAATGCGATGATGTGACCCCTTCGATCTATATTGAGGCAGCGGCGATGATGATCAATTGCCCCTCTACTTTCTATGTTGGGTCAGCTGCTAGACTAGGATGGCTTGTATTTTACAAGTAACTAGTTTAGCAGTGATGTGTTGACCTAGGGGCAAATCTGAGCCAAAAACTTATACACGTCATTTTTTATTGAAAAGCTTTGAACTGATCATATTATATACGCGTCTGTGTATATGTAGAAGTGAAATGGCGGAAGACAAAACAAACGAATGGAGGGACCCTACCCCTAGCTCCTCGTCAACCAGCTTGATGAGTGGGGCGTCCGTGACTCCACCACCGAAGAAGCAGCGTACAGAGGTGGACAACGATCCGACGTACGAATCGGAGGCGGACGAAGCACATAGTTACAAGCTTGAGGTTTTCTCCACACGCTGGCTTTCTAACATGTACAATGACGCGTGTGAAAAACTAAAGCCAAGTGACTCTTGTCAACAGCTGACGATTGTGCCTCGTCAGCTCGAGTTTAGGGACGAAGACATGGTCAGGGAGGAAGAAGCCCCCGCTCCCTCTACGACAACCTCTTCGTCCAAATCTAAGGGCCAGAAGAGGATGAGGGGACAACACGGGAGGCACAAGTTGGAAAAAGCAAACGAGGTGCATGTCATCGATGAGGTGGGGACAGAGGGAAACCCAATAGCTCCAGATACAGTCATTGGCAAGTTCAACAATCAAGTGGCGTGTATAGCCAAGGATAAGGTGGAGATCACTTGGCCTAACTGGCACGATGTACCGAAAGACATAAAAAACAATGTATGGGGTGAGGTGACAAGGAGATTCATATATCCGCCCTCAGCTCACATGGAGAAGTGCTAGGAGTGGGCTTTCCACGTGGCGTCGACTGCGCTTCGCAACTTCAGGTCCATGCTGACCAGAAATTACCTGAAGAAGGGGAAGTCGCCACTGCTGAAGTACAATATGCTCAAGGCAGACATATGGGACGCTTTCTGCGAAATGAGAAAGATGCAAGAAGTAGAGGAAAAGAGCGCCAAGTTCAGTGAGCTCGCGAAGAGGAACAAGAATCCTCACCACTTGGGCATGACTGGCTTGTCGGTCATAGGACCAAGTGGCAGCAAGAAGAACAAGCAAGACAGGCTGTCGGGGTTCCAGATCCTTAGGAGGGCATGGACCCAAGGGCAAAGGACTACATGAGGGCCCGCATTCCAAAGAGGCTGAAGCCCGGGGCGACCAAGTTTAACGAGCCCCACCTCGAGGACGTCCAAAAGACTTTGATGGAGAAAGCAAAGCTTAAGGACAACATCGTGGTCCGCTGGGGCCACGACTTGCTCACCGAGGTCCTGGGAACCCCCGAGCACCGCGACCGCATTCGTGGTGTCGGGTCGAAGATGAGCTGGAAGTCAGTTGAGTCGTGGCAATCCGACGCGGCCACATACAAGTCAAGGCAGAGGTATACAGATGAGCTATATAAGAAGGGCTTAAATGAAGGCGTGGCCAAAATGATCAAAAGCTCAATAAAGGAAGCCTTCACGAGCAATGACCTGGAGATGGTCGCGATGAGGTCCAAGATGTTTGACCACCATGGCCTGCTCAATCCTCAAGCAAAGGAAAAGAAAGCCTTACTACCGATGAACGAGGATCGCCCAAGGGTCTCGAACGAGGACTTCCAGGAAAACCAGCACATCCAACTCCTCATTTCGTTCAAAAGGTCCAAGAAGATGTGTGTGGCCGAGGGATGCATACTTGCACCCCACGATATCCACGACTTCAACAAAGAATACATCCCCGAAGACTATGTGGTCGTGAGCCCGTTATGGCACGTTCTCGACCAGGAACATTTTGAATTGAACCATCCCAACCTACAACCGGCCAGGCACCTAGGGCAGGCACTTGGATTGGAAGTTCTATGGAACCGCGAGGACATCAAGATCATTGCTCGGACGCCAACTCCAACGCCGACACCAGCATCACAACCATCAGCCGCCGGATCTTGTCCTCCGGAAGATCCAAATCACGACAGCGATGGTGACGAAGAAAAGAGCGGGGACAAGGGCAAGGGAAAGGACAAAGGAGAAGGCGGTAGCGAAGGCGGGGACAAGAAAAAGGTAGGTGATGGCGGGGACAAGGAAAAGGGCAATAAGCTCAGAGGCCGATAAGGGGGGCAACACAACAACGACAAGCCAGCCAAGCACGAACGAGCAGCAGGGAGGCACGGCGGGGGAGGTAACATGGACGAAGACACCTCCCTCGTCGACCACAAGCCAATGTCCTCCCCCGCCCAACAAGAACCCAAGAACGTATGCCGACAAGCTGCCGTACACGCTCACGTTCGAAAGGTATGGTAACATTGAGCATAATAGCACGTCCATAGTATATATGCTACTAACATTCCTATCCATTGTTTGCCAGGCCTGAAACTACCCGTCAACTATTTGATGAGGCCGAAGAGTGCCCTGGCCACTATGAGTGCGGGAAGTTCATGATTCCCAAGGCCCAGCTCATCGACGAGGAAAAGTGGGATACAAGGAGGTTGCATCTATGGTACATGGAAGCTGCAAAAGCCGGGATGTCAAGTTTTAACGTCAAGATTCCCACTGAGTACTTCCACTTGCCCGCTGGTAACGAAATGCACCTACCCGTCGACTTTAGTGACATGTACAACCTGATGCGGAAAGAAGACCTGGACATCGTTCAAATCACCATATTCACACTGTAAGCGATGAATGCAACTTCCACAGATCACTACATTCGCATTTTCCATAGCTCTATACTTATTATGTCACGATGACTTGTCCGTGCAGGATGACGGTCACTGTAAGTAATAAAAAGACACGTCTTGTACTCTACCTCTCCTGCACATATTGCTGAAAGAGTCATCAAGGGTTTCGAGATCAATGATCCGGAGATGACAGTTCGACAGCGAGAGAAGAAATATGAAGAAAATATGAAAGCCGAGAAGATTAAGTTGAAAAATTACATACTATAATGCATGAAGAAGATCAAGCCGGAAGGGCCAGAGTGTATAATGGATGCCTATCACTTTGGGTAAGTCAAATACATGTACGTACACCTAAGTGGCTAGCATATCATGCCTTCTCGTCGTCATAAACTCTATTTTGTTGCAATGGTGCAGCCAGGGGCTCGTCGGTGGCCACTGGATCGCTTTTATCATATACCCTCAAGATGGCAGGGCCTGTGTGTTTGACTCCTTGAGCGTACCAAACAAGCAAGGGTACAAGGCATTCGAAGATTGTCTGAAAAAGTAAGTCATCCAGCTTTTTCATCATTTACGGTTACCATACGTTTTCAAATTGTAGCTAAAATTGTTATATTTCGTACAACGCTTATAAGGAATACCAAAAGGTGTCCGGATTCTGGGACTGAAGAACTCAAAAGTTCAAGGACAAGTATAGGTACCACCTCAAAATCCGACGAGATTTCCCGGTACGTATTTCAAAGGTTCAATTCATGTTTCATACATATGGGTTCTAATGCTTGTGTATCAATCGTGCAGTGCGCCAAACAGCCACTAGGATCAAAGACATGTGGCTGGTACACATGCGAGTTTCTAAGGGAAAGCAAGGAGTACACCAATAGCTGGAAGAAGCTCAAGGAAGGTGTCAAGTATTGGGGAGAGCAGTAGAGCCACAAGATGTGCTTTAAACAAGTCAAGGCGGACATATGCAAGTTTGTAATGGAGAAATACATTCTCGAAGGAGAAACGTTCTTCGACAACGAATCCGAGCT
The DNA here is from genome assembly GCA_009763385.1 of Coix lacryma-jobi var. lacryma-jobi. Lineage (NCBI taxonomy): Eukaryota > Viridiplantae > Streptophyta > Magnoliopsida > Poales > Poaceae > Coix > Coix lacryma-jobi. The sequence continues at coordinate 96,588 of VDCT01001198.1, read as the reverse complement.
GACGTTGCTAACCCAGTACGAGAAGCTCCGAAAATGGAACACAATGCTTTGTCCCAGAGATTACGCTCATCAAGTTGAACTATGAATTGTAATTTGAATTTGAAATCAACTAAGTCAATGTGTATATGATGACAAGAATAACTAAGTGACTTTGTATGTTATGTCTAGATGGTTTATATGTGCATATATATATCTCTGTTTGAAATCTGGAATTCTGGAATTGATTTGCAATTGATTTGAATTCATATAGTGCAGTGTTTCTGCTGGCTGCATTATTTATTTATTTTAATCAAAATTAATAACCGTGGCGGGCAACATAAGGGGCCCGCTGCGGTTAAATATAACTACCGCAGCGGGTAACCTAAGTTGACCGCTGCGGTAAATATTTTACCGCAGCGGGCGCTTTAGGTTGCCCGCTGCGGTAAATGTTATTAACCGCAGCGGGCTGATTATGTTGCCCGCTGCGGTTAAGGATTTTACCGCAGCGGGCAGCAGCGCCCGCTGCGGTAATGGCCACGATTAAACGTAGCCTTAGCACCGCAGCGGACGCTGTTGCCCGCTGCGGTAAAGCCAAAAGGCCCGCTGCGGTTAAGCCTTGTGCAGTAGTGTATGTGGCTTGTATTTTTGACTGGTTCCACCACAGTTGCTATCGTTGTCTTCGCAACTGAATACTAGAATCATAGAATACACAAAGAGTGCAAAACTCACTTAGCCACTTACTTGTCTAACAAGTTTGTTTAAGTGTTGCTATAGAAATTTGTATAGGCTATTCACCCTCTCTAGCTATTTAGGACCTTTCACTGGTTCCACCACTGTTGCTATCCTTGTCTTCGCAGGTTGGTCCACTTTCATCCATGTCTTCTTCCCCACAGTAGCTTCTCGGCCTACTATGGTTTTAGACACATCTCATTGGTTGTGGTTGACCTTGGAGCTACTAGTCTGCGAGCTAGGACTCCTCTACCTCTACCCATTGTGCCAGCTGTGAGCAGCACCAACGTCGTCGGCAACATGACAACCTCTGCCTCTACAGGTTATTCTTCTTCCCGCATCTCCCTGACGTAGTGAATGTTTCTCCTCCCTCTTCTCACACCCCTTCTTGCTGATCTGGACAGAAGAGCTACTAGGATTATCTTGATCCATCGTGTTGAACCATGGTTGGTGTCAAATCCAATCGCTTCATGTAGCTTAAAGAACTCATCTGTTGAACTACTTTACCTATTAGCTGAGTGATTCTATGTTTCTTGTTTTGTGATGTGAAAGTGTACTACTCATAGATGTCATGAATTATGATTCTTCAATAAGTAATGTTCATTGGTGAGCAGGTTTCTGTGTACAGAGCACCATTGCCGAACATTCTTTGAAGTGGCATAATCCAATGCATGTTGATTATGTCCACCATTCTGTAAAAAATAAAAAAAGTTAACTGATAAGCAACACCACAACGGGCCGGAGGCAGGGCACGACGTGCTACCGGACCAGGCCGTGGAGGCCACCAATCCTCCGCCGCCTGGCACAGGCTTCTCTCTACCGGTACCGTCAACTTGTGTCGGTGGACACAGTTTAGCCTCATCAACAAACACGCATCGTGATGCTAGCTAGCGCCCGGACCGGAAGCCATTGCTGTCGTGCTACGAAGATTGAGCTCTCTAGAGTGTAGACTCGCGTCTGCTGCATATCCCGTTGCGGCGTTGCCGCGCATGGCGCACACCGTCGTTGGCAGTCCGCACCCTCCGACGCGGCGACGCCCATGGGAGAACGCAGTACATGGACATGGGTGTACAGATGTATACCCAATCATTTTGAGAAAAAATTACGGGTACTATACATATACATGTATTATACATACATACATATATATATATATGTAGATTAAATTGTACTCCCTCCAGTTTGGTAAAAGAATGAAGTCGTTTCGGACAGCGACACAGTCTCTGAAATGTAACTTTGACCACTTGTTTCTTTATGAATATTGAGAAAATGGTATATGTATATTTTTATGAAAGTATTTTTCAAGACAAATTTATTTATATGATTTTTACATCTCTAAACTCAACAATTTAATCATGATTTATATTCCCAATGTTTGACCCAAACCATATCAAAACGATTTCTTCTATTACCAAACTGGAGGGAATATATATTTGTTCCGAGTAATAGTTAATTAAAAAGGTCACTTTGGCTCTGTTCGCTTGAGCTATAATCCAACTTCAATCCGTACAAATCAGCCGTGGAACATGTTAGACAATGTATATTCTTGTATATGTCTTGGTACAATGTATCTATGAGACCAGAACTTAGGCAATAGATCCTTGATTATAGGAATATTTGTTGTAACCTTCCATGCATGTTGTATTTGCCACCACCGGTGGGCTTTTCACAGAGTCTATTAACATGCAACCGAGAGTCAGGAAGAGGCATCTCGTTCACTCATCTTCACATGGTATCAGAGCTAGAGGTCTCAAGTTCGAATCCTGGTAGGCACAATTAAATAAAATAATTGTTGCCCGCTCCTATTTCACGTCTAAGGCCTGAGGGAGCCTCCACGTGAGGGGGAGTGTTATAGTATAAGTGAATTGGCCATCTCTCCCCATCAGCTTAAGCTTTTGGGTTGAATTAGTTGGTGCATGCAACTTAATATTCTCCACGGAATAGATTAAATCGGTCCTATGGAGGCTTCCTCCTCCACCGATGTTCCCTTCTCCTTCGGCTTCCTTCCACCGTCGTCGGAGAAACTAACCCGTGGCAACTATGCCATGTGGCTAGCCCAGGTCACCTCCACCCTTCAAGGAGCGTGGTTATGGAAGTTCACCAGTTCCACCTCCACGCCGCCGTCGGAGTTCCTGGAGGCTGACGTCACCGGTGACAATGGCAAGAAGGCAGATCCGGTGACAAATCCAGAATACGAGCAGTGGATTGCTAAGGACAGCCATGTCCATAGCTATCTCTTCTCATCCTTGTCAAAGGATGTGTTGTCCTAGGTGGCCAATTCTGCCTCGGCAGCAGATCTCTAGGCGAAGATCTAGGGATTGCAGGCGTCGCAATCTTGCGCTCGCATCATGACCACCAGGATGGCCCTTGCCACGACACAAAAGGGCTCGTCCATGGTGGCAGAATTCTTCACCAAAATGAAGGGCTTGGCCAATGACATGGCATCCGTGGGAAAGAAGCTGGACGACGATGAGATCGTCTCCTACATTCTCATGGGTCTCGGAGAGGAGTTTGACTCGGTGGTGACCGGTGTGTCCAACCGTGTTGAATCCATCTCTCTTCAAGAACTCCAGGCTCAACTGGTGAGCTATGAGCAGCGTCGTGAGATCCGAGATGGCGGCTCTCACTCCTCTGCCATCCTGGCTGCAAAGGGTGGCCGTGGCAGTGGGCACTTCTCCAACAATCATGGCGGCGGTCGCGGTGGACGCGGTGGCTCGGGACGTGTTCATCAGAAGGGTGACCGTGGTGGTGGCCGCAACAACAATTTTGAACCCGACGTCTACTGCCAAGTGTGTGGGAAGGAAGGACACCAAGCCTACCGCTGCTACAAGAGGTTTGATCATTCTGTTTCACGGCCGCCACAGAAGAGTGCCTCCAATGTTACCAGTTCATACGGCGTAGACACGAATTGGTACATGGACACTGGAGCAACAGATCACATCACTAGCGATCTGGAGAAGATGACAGTCCGTGACAAGTATCATGGGCAAGAACAAGTTCATGTTGCAAATGGACTAGGTATAGAGATTGATAATGTTGGTCATACTTTTTTGCACTCTCCCGATCTCCATCTAAAGAATATTCTTCATGTTCCACAAGCACATAAATCTCTCTGTTCTTTTAATTGTCTTGTTCGAGACAATAATGTATTTCTTGAATTTCATTCGGATCACTTTTCCATCAAGGAATAGGTGACGAAGAAAGTCCTTCACAAAGGCAGATGTGAAGAAGGGTTATATCCTCTGCGGTCCTCATCTACATCCAAAATAAACAAGTCTATTGTTGTCAAGCTGTCCACATTGCTATGGCATCATAGGCTAGGTCATGCGTCTTCCCATGTGGTTCAGCAGATTCTTAGCCGCCATAAGCTCCCTTTTATTTCCGATTCCAATAATTCTAGGGTATGTGATGCGTGTCAATAGGGCAACAGTCACCAATTGCCCTACCCTAGATCATCTAGTCAGTCGAGTCATCCCTTGGAACTCATTTTTTTGGATGTATGGGGACCAGCTCCTAGTTTAGTTGGTCGGCACACATATTATGTGAGTTTTATTGATGATCATAGTAAATTTGTTTGGATTTATCTTTTACGTCACAAGTCTGAGGTATTTTAGCGTTTTCATGATTTCCTAAGTATTGTTGAACGACAATTTGATAGAAAAATTCGGACCATGCAAATAGACTGGGGGGAGAATATCAAACCCTCAACTCCTTTTTCCAATGCATAGGAGTAGAACACCACGTTTCACGTCCCTATGCACATCAACAAAATGGTTCTGCAGAAAGAAAACATCGACATATTGTCAAAGTTGGGCTCACTCTCCTTGCTCATTCCTCCATGCCCTTAAAATTTTGGGATGAAGCCTTTGTCACTGCCATTTTTCTCATAAATAGATTGTCGTCCAAAGTCATTAACAATGACACACCCTATGAGCATTTATTTGGAACACCACCTGATTCACCTTCCTTTGTACTTTCAGTTGTGCCGTTTGGCCAAACTTGCGGCCCTACAATGCTAAGAAACTTGAATTTCCCTCCAAGCAATGCATCTTCCTTGGCCATAGTCCCTTGCACAAAGGTTTCAAATGCCTTGCTCCTAAAGAAGGGTGTGTCTTTTTCTCGTGAGATGGTGTCTTTGATGAAACAATCTTCCCGTTCGCTACTCTTCACCCCCAATGCTGGAGCCCGTCTCTATTCGGAACTTGAACTCTTGCCTGATGTCCTCAAAAATCCTTCTTATGGAGATGCAAAAATGCGTGACCAACATCTATTACCTCCTATCTCTACTAAAGTATCATCAAGTTTAGTTGATGTTGTGGATGCTGTCACACCCAATTTTAAGAACAAAATTGAATGCAATAACTCATGTGTGCCCAGAGATCAATCACACACATAAGCCACAAATTAAGGAGTACCATCACATATGTCTATTACATAACGAATATTATTCAAAGACTTTACATAGCAGCGGATAAATAAAGTATCTCTCGCGGTAGCTCCATCACAGGGAAGATGACTGGTTGACAGCAAGACTAGAACTCTTCAGGGAAGTCGTCATTACCATAGCAATCTGTTACCCATCCGGGATTTTTATCCAAGTAGAAAGAAAATAAACAAGCATAAGTACATCTCGTACTTAACAAGTGTAACATGGGGTTCATGAGGCTCAAAAAGGCTGACACTGGTTTAACTGCAGTAGCTTTTATTTGGCAACATTTTAACATTAAGGTGAACATATATGAATGCTTAAACCCAACCCACATGATCATAATAACTGAAACATAGTAATAAGATAATCAACAGGAGCAACATTAATAAACAACATATAACAACTAAGTCTGTGAGTTTTCCGGGCCGCTCGTATCCGTGAGCACGGCTGTTATAACAGTTTATTAAACTCTGCGCAGAGGTGTACACTTTACCCGATGAGTCGTGATATCCAGATGCCCGGGTTAATTACTCCCATAACACTTCCAAGGTGAGTGGGCAGGATACACGCAAAGCCTTTCAAAGGTTCGTCTAACAAGTTAGGGCCGCTAGGTCTTAAGGCAAGGGGAAGAAGGGTCTCCCAACCTTACGGCAACGCAGGCAAGGTGAAAGTAGCCGCCCTAAATCCAGCTCGTCAAGCGCCTTATGCGCCCTTTCGGGTAACCACTAACAAGCTAGAAAAGGTCCTTTTACTGAGCTAAGGTCAGAGCCATATAACCCTCATGGTTGCACTGTATGTCCCAGCTTTTGCTGACAGGAGGTCCTAAACCATGTTGCTAAAAAGATCAAGTTTTATTCACTGTTATTAGATCATGTTTGGTTTAAGTAAAGCTCTAGCAAAATTCTACCCATATGCATAGCATCCCAAGGTTAACAAGGTAACGGATCAAAAGTCTAGGATAAACTAGATAGGAGATCAAAATTAGACACATGCATATGAATTTAGATGTTTCATGGTGAATAGGTCAACAAGGATTATCCCATGCTATACTTGCCTGATTCAGAGTACTCTGGTTGATCCTGGTTGTCGAAGTAGAGCTCTTGATCACCAACGTAATTCTCACCGTCTATACTCGATTATCAAATCAACACACAATCATCGGGACACAATCATGCAAAGCAAACAAGCTATAATTAGAACATTACACCAATCAGCAAGAAAATAATATAAAAAGTTTGAAAACAGAAGGTACGATCTACCACGATCACATAAACGCGAGAATCACGAAAAACGGAATTATAACGCGAAAGTTATGAGCTAAACAAGTTACAGAACCTTAATTAGTAGATTAAACCTAACTCAAATTTTAAGTACTGAAAACAGTAGATATTCTTGTACAGATAGATAGATCTTTTCAAAACGAATCTAACGCAACTTGAACGGACTAAATCGGACTAAAAACGTAGAAGTTATAAGCATTTGAAACTGGTGGCAAAACTGTAAATAAACTGAAATTGATTTTGTATTTAAATTGATTTAAAACGAATCTGCGGATTGGATGGACTGCGCCTCAAATAGGACAAAGCGCAGGGGCTCAAACAGAGGAAAACGCAGACTCAAAGAACAGGGCCATTGGGACCGCGGGTTTAGACCTAAAAAGGTGTAAGGTTCTTTTTGTAAAACAGACAACGAAGGGGTATCGAGCTCTGGTGTGCGTCGGATCTGAGATGGACGCTCGGGATTAGATCAGGGAGGGCCGGCGGCGCTTTTCACCGGAGAGAAAGAAGGACGCGGCGGCTCCACGGCCGGAAGGCGGCGGCGCGGCTCGGGATTGCGCTACAGAGCGGTAGAGACCTCGGAAACAGATCCAATCGAAAGAGGAGCTCGAGGCGAACTCACCAGTGGTGTTAATGGCGTCGGAGAGGTCTCGGTGACGGCGGGTTGCACAGTTTGGCGGACAACGGCCTCTGCAGAGCGACGGCGAGCGATTAGAGCACCAAGACGAGGGGGAAAAAGAGGGGAACACACTCGGTTAGCTTCGAGAGATCAAGGGGAAACTCGAGGTGCCACTTACAAGCTCGGAAACTCGGTGAATCGTCGGGTTGATGGCGGCGGAGATCTTGCGGCGTGCGGAACTTGTCGCGGGTGCAGGCTAGGGCACGAGAGCTCGAGCTGTTTGCGTGGGGAGAGGCGGCGGCTCTCGGGGATCTTATAAGAGGGTCGGTCCGGTCGATTTGGCAAGCGAGGACGCGTAACGAGGATGGACTCGGTTCTGGTCATGGAGTCCGAGCTGGATACGAGAGGGAGAAGAAGCGATGGGACGCTGACAGGAGGAGTCGAGCTGTCAGCGAGAGCGGGTGCGGGAGCGGCGACCCTCGGGCGAGGCTGGACCCTCGGGCGAGACGGAGTAGCTACGCTCGCGCGAGGCTGGACCCTCGGGCGAGGCGGAGACGGTTACGCACGCGCGAGGCTGGAGCCTCGGGCGAGACGGTGATGCGCACGCGAGTGCAGCGCCGAGGCTGGACCCTCGGCTCAGCGCGGGGCTGCGGCGCTGCGCAAGGCTGCTGGGTCGGGCGACGGCCCACGCGAGCGACGGAGAGAGAGAGGAGAGGGGAGAGGAGAAGCGGGCCGGCGCAAGGGAAAGAGCAGGCCGGCCAAGCTGGTTCGGGCCAGAAGGGAGAAAGAAGGAGGAGGGAGAAGGGGAAAAGGGTTTTCCAATTTCAGATTTGATTTTTCAAATGCATTTTCAAATCCTTTTTGAATTCAAACAACTTTTGAACTAAAACCACGCATCACAAAAATAAGTTATGCACCAGCATGTATGCATCAACATGATCTTTGGCCTAGGATTAATTTTAGCTTTTGCAAATAATTTATTAACTAAGTTTTATGCAACACACAAAATGCATAATTAAATCATATTGCCTATTTTTAAATTGATGCAAATTTTGGGATGTTACAATTCTACCCCCCTTAAAGAATCTCGTCCTCGAGATTCCAGCGATGCTTACTCAAACAACTGCGGGTATGACTTCCTCAAATCCTCTTCTCTTTCCCAAGTTGCCTCTGCTTCTGAATACCGATTCCACTGAACCTTACACATCTTTATTACTCTGCTCCGGGTAACTCTTTCGGCTGTCTCTAAAATTCTTGTTGGGTACTCATCATAAGTCAGATCTTCCTTAACTGTAAGCTCTTCCAACGGTATCTGCTCTTCGGGTACTCGCAGGCACTTTTTCAACTGAGAGACATGAAACACATTATGCACTCCTGACAAGCTTTCAGGCAACTCTAACTGATATGCCACTTCGCCACGTCTTTCAAGAATTTTGAACGGTCCAATATACCTTGGTGCTAACTTTCCTTTCTTATTGAACCTTTTCACACCTCTCATCGGTGACACCTTTAGGTAGACATGATCACCTACTGCAAAAGATAGATCTCGACGACGGTTGTTTGCATAACTCTTCTGTCGGGACTGAGCAGCTCTCAGGTTATCTCTGATTATTCTGACATGTTCCTCGGCATTCCTCAACACATCAGGTCCAAACACTTGACTCTCACCTGTCTGATCCCAGAACAACGGTGTTCTACACTGTCTACCATACAAGGCTTCAAACGGTGCCATCTTAAGACTCTCCTGATAACTGTTGTTGTATGAGAACTCTGCATAACACAGATTCTTGTCCCAACTGGTGCCATACTGTAATGCACAAGCTCTCAACATGTCTTCCAGAATCTGATTGGTTCTTTCCGTCTGTCCATCAGTCTGTGGATGATAAGCAGTACTGAAGTTCAACCTTGTGCCTAATGATCGATGTATCATCTGCCAAAAGTGAGAGGTGAACTGAGTACCACGATCTGATACAATCTTTCGGGGCACTCCATGCAAACATACTATCCGTTCCATGTACAATTCTGCCAATCTTGCTCCCGTATAGGTAGTTTTAACTGGTATAAAGTGAGCAACTTTGGTTAATCGATCAACTACTACCCATATGGAGTCGTACCCTCTCTGCGTACGAGGCAAACCAACTATAAAGTCCATACCGACTTCTTCCCACTTCCATTCAGGTATCTTCATCGGTTGTAACAAACCAGCGGGTCTCTGATGTTCTGCCTTCACCCTGATTTTGTCTCCCTTAGCTGTAGTAACTGTCACAACCTTATCTTGACACTGAATGCCTGTCTTGGTTTTCGTCAGCCAATCCATACCCAGTATCAAATCAATACCAGCTGTCTTCAACACAATTGGGGACACTGAGAAATCTATTCCCCCTAGGGACACAGCTAGCGGCATACACTGGAGCGTAGCTTGTAAACCTCCACCCGGTGAGGTAACCATTATGGGGGTTTTCATGAGACTAACAGGTAGATTATGCATTCTAACAAATGTATGTGATATGAAAATATGCGATGCACCAGAATCGAAAAGAACTGTAGCGGGGATGGAACTGATGTTGAACGTACCAAGCATAATTTCTGGCGCTTCCTGCACGGTCTCTGTGGACACGTGATTCACCTTTCCCGAATTAGGGGGTACTTGCTGCCTTCCTTTCTGCCCATTATTCTGAGGTGGGAGCTGATCTTGCCTTTTCGGACAGCGGTTAGCATAGTGACCGGGATCACCACAACGAAAACAGGCATTGGGTGTTCCATTCTTGACGGGGGTGTTAGGTGCACTAGTCTTCATGGGAGCATTGTTGGGAGTGCCTTGGCGTTGGGCTTGATTATTGTTCTGCTGCTGTTGCGGGTATGAAGGACGTTGCTGTCCCTGGTTGCGGTTCCACTGAGTAGTCGGTCCCTGGTACCTCTGCTGATTGCCTGGTGCGAAGTTGGAGCGAGGGCGGTTGTTACTACCAGAGGACTGACCTTGAAGCTTCCTTTTTCTAGCCTCCATCTCCTTGCGCTTGTTGTCAACCACTATAGCACGGTTGACTAGAGTCTGGTAACTGGCATACTCATTGGACATAAGCTGCAGTGCCAGTCCATCATTCAGACCCTTGAGAAAGCGACGCTGCTTGTCGGCATCCTGAGCGATATCTGTGGGGGCATAGCGTGACAATTGAGCAAACTTGTCACGGTACTCAGCAATGGTCATGGCTCCTTGGCGCAGAGATCTGAACTCTTCCTGCTTCAATTCAATCAGACCAGCAGGAATATGGTATGCTTTGAAGTTGGTCTTGAATTCTTCAAAGGTGACAGGTGGAGCATCGTTGGCTTGGCCGAACTGAAACGATTCCCACCAATCCAGAGCAGCTCCTTGCAACTGACCAGAAGCATAGAGCACCTTCTCCTGGTCATTGCATTGCGCGATGGTAAGCTGGCGTTCAATGGCACGAAGCCAGTCATCAGCCTCCAGGGGATCAGCGGCATGAGAGAACACTGGCGGGTGACCCTTCAGAAACTCACCCCTCTTGTCCCTCACTTGCATCGGTGGTGCTCCTCCAACTGGCTGATGCTGCATATGTTGCATCATAGTTTGCATAAATTGGGCTTGGATGCCCATCAACTGCTGAATGTCAACTGGGGGTGGTGGTGGTGGGTTAACAGGTGCTCCACGACCACGGCCACGTCCACGTCCACCTCCAACTCCACCTCCTCTGGCGGCCATCTGTGTTTCCAAACAGGGATCAAGGTTAGTGAACCTTTTCAAGAAAAGATCACTTCTATGAGAGGAAACAGGAGATCTGAAAATTTCTGGGCGAGATCCGGTAACAGCAGTACAGAAAAACAGTCATATACGGAGTTCCAGAAATCCAAACAGGGCGTGTGATACACGGTTGGAAAGATAACGAAATTATCTACAACTTTTATTTAAGTGACTTTCCCAGATTCTGCCGTTAAATCAGTCAAAAACAGAGAACAAACAGATCTGTCCAGTGCTCAAAACTGCGCAAAAACTCTAACTTGAAACAGCCATATCTCACAAATCATAACAGCTATTGAAGTGATTCCAGAGGCATTGGTTAGATATAGGAGTCTATTTTCCATCATAAAATTTTCAGCCATGTTGCACGATCAGGACTTGAGATATAACCAAAAGATCACAGGTTGTTCCAGAAAACAGCATAGGACAAGATATAACTAACCCTCTTATTATTCATAAACGTTATGTCTAACTATGAGATTTGTAGACAAGCCCACAATATCTCAACACTCATTACAAAGATCCAAATCACACATAAGCATAATGATAATCCAACTCACACATAAAGAAGCACACTAGCACAAAGGTTAACTAGACTCGACAAACGTCTACTAAAATCGTCTTATTACATAGAAGGGTGACCTATGCCTATTTGTAGAGCGGTTCACGGAGCCTCTTGTACATAGGGGTTTGATTGAGAAGTTCCAAGAGCCCATCAATAGTGCTATAGCATCTTTTGAGATCTTTTCCCAAGGATATCACCTGCCTTTCCAAATCCGCGTTAGACCTTTCCCTGTCAAGGAGAAAATCTCGTGTGGCCTTCTCGGTTGGTGTTGCATTAGGGTCTTCTACCATAGCCTCCTTATTCTCACTGTTCCAATAGGGCAGATAGCGGTATGCATCATTCCTCATGTCTTCAATGCGTTGACCTCGGAATGCTTTGTAGGCTTCAACTGCCACGGCTTCCAAGGCTGACGCTAGAGTGGACCGACGAGCCCTGTGGCCGATCACCATCTCATGCAGGTATAGGCCACTCTCTGGTTCTCGGACGGCGACAGTCACTCTTGCCTTCCAGTAGGTCTTTTCCATGGGATGACTGTACCTCCAATGGGTGTACTGTACGATGATGTTCTTGTCGGGGTAGTAGGCATCAAAAAGTCTCATCAGCCTGTGATGTGTGGGGCTCTGGGCAGCTGTAGGCGCTCCGACGAAATATCCGGAGTCCACATCCCAACCCGTTGGAAGCTCTTCATCGTCTTCAACCTCCAGCACTTCTGGGGACACTGGCGCGGGAGGTACTGGAACTTGTGGAGCTGGTGCTTGCTGAGCTGGAGCTTGTACTGGTGGTGCCGGCGCTTGTGGTTCCACTTCTTGAGGTGCTTGTTCTTGCAGTTCTGGCTCTTGCGGCGCTACCTCTTGCTGCTCTGGCTCCTGGGGTACTTGCGGAACGGGGTTGCCTGCCCTCCTGCGTCCACTGACGGTCCTGCGGGTGATACGACGAGCCATCTATGGAATAGACCAAGAGATAGATACAATAGAATCAATATATTTGTGTAATAGAGCAAGTAAAGAGAAGCATATAGTTTTGATAAATTAACAAGGCTAAGATAAATAGCAAGAATTGAGAAGCAAGGACCACTAAAACGACCATAACTAACTAGGCTTGCGTCCTACAGTCAACATAGCTCTGATACCAATTTGTCACACCCAATTTTAAGAACAAAATTGAATGCAATAACTCATGTGTGCCCAGAGATCAATCACACACATAAGCCACAAATTAAGGAGTACCATCACATATGTCTATTACATAACGAATATTATTCAAAGACTTTACATAGCAGCGGATAAATAAAGTATCTCTCGCGGTAGCTCCATCACAGGGAAGATGACTGGTTGACAGCAAGACTAGAACTCTTCAGGGAAGTCGTCATTACCATAGCAATCTGTTACCCATCCGGGATTTTTATCCAAGTAGAAAGAAAATAAACAAGCATAAGTACATCTCGTACTTAACAAGTGTAACATGGGGTTCATGAGGCTCAAAAAGGCTGACACTGGTTTAACTGCAGTAGCTTTTATTTGGCAACATTTTAACATTAAGGTGAACATATATGAATGCTTAAACCCAACCCACATGATCATAATAACTGAAACATAGTAATAAGATAATCAACAGGAGCAACATTAATAAACAACATATAACAACTAAGTCTGTGAGTTTTCCGGGCCGCTCGTATCCGTGAGCACGGCTGTTATAACAGTTTATTAAACTCTGCGCAGAGGTGTACACTTTACCCGATGAGTCGTGATATCCAGATGCCCGGGTTAATTACTCCCATAACACTTCCAAGGTGAGTGGGCAGGATACACGCAAAGCCTTTCAAAGGTTCGTCTAACAAGTTAGGGCCGCTAGGTCTTAAGGCAAGGGGAAGAAGGGTCTCCCAACCTTACGGCAACGCAGGCAAGGTGAAAGTAGCCGCCCTAAATCCAGCTCGTCAAGCGCCTTATGCGCCCTTTCGGGTAACCACTAACAAGCTAGAAAAGGTCCTTTTACTGAGCTAAGGTCAGAGCCATATAACCCTCATGGTTGCACTGTATGTCCCAGCTTTTGCTGACAGGAGGTCCTAAACCATGTTGCTAAAAAGATCAAGTTTTATTCACTGTTATTAGATCATGTTTGGTTTAAGTAAAGCTCTAGCAAAATTCTACCCATATGCATAGCATCCCAAGGTTAACAAGGTAACGGATCAAAAGTCTAGGATAAACTAGATAGGAGATCAAAATTAGACACATGCATATGAATTTAGATGTTTCATGGTGAATAGGTCAACAAGGATTATCCCATGCTATACTTGCCTGATTCAGAGTACTCTGGTTGATCCTGGTTGTCGAAGTAGAGCTCTTGATCACCAACGTAATTCTCACCGTCTATACTCGATTATCAAATCAACACACAATCATCGGGACACAATCATGCAAAGCAAACAAGCTATAATTAGAACATTACACCAATCAGCAAGAAAATAATATAAAAAGTTTGAAAACAGAAGGTACGATCTACCACGATCACATAAACGCGAGAATCACGAAAAACGGAATTATAACGCGAAAGTTATGAGCTAAACAAGTTACAGAACCTTAATTAGTAGATTAAACCTAACTCAAATTTTAAGTACTGAAAACAGTAGATATTCTTGTACAGATAGATAGATCTTTTCAAAACGAATCTAACGCAACTTGAACGGACTAAATCGGACTAAAAACGTAGAAGTTATAAGCATTTGAAACTGGTGGCAAAACTGTAAATAAACTGAAATTGATTTTGTATTTAAATTGATTTAAAACGAATCTGCGGATTGGATGGACTGCGCCTCAAATAGGACAAAGCGCAGGGGCTCAAACAGAGGAAAACGCAGACTCAAAGAACAGGGCCATTGGGACCGCGGGTTTAGACCTAAAAAGGTGTAAGGTTCTTTTTGTAAAACAGACAACGAAGGGGTATCGAGCTCTGGTGTGCGTCGGATCTGAGATGGACGCTCGGGATTAGATCAGGGAGGGCCGGCGGCGCTTTTCACCGGAGAGAAAGAAGGACGCGGCGGCTCCACGGCCGGAAGGCGGCGGCGCGGCTCGGGATTGCGCTACAGAGCGGTAGAGACCTCGGGAACAGATCCAATCGAAAGAGGAGCTCGAGGCGAACTCACCAGTGGTGTTAATGGCGTCGGAGAGGTCTCGGTGACGGCGGGTTGCACAGTTTGGCGGACAACGGCCTCTGCAGAGCGACGGCGAGCGATTAGAGCACCAAGACGAGGGGGAAAAAGAGGGGAACACACTCGGTTAGCTTCGAGAGATCAAGGGGAAACTCGAGGTGCCACTTACAAGCTCGGAAACTCGGTGAATCGTCGGGTTGATGGCGGCGGAGATCTTGCGGCGTGCGGAACTTGTCACGGGTGCAGGCTAGGGCACGAGAGCTCGAGCTGTTTGCGTGGGGAGAGGCGGCGGCTCTCGAGGATCTTATAAGAGGGTCGGTCCGGTCGATTTGGCAAGCGAGGACGCGTAACGAGGATGGACTCGGTTCTGGTCATGGAGTCCGAGCCGGATACGAGAGGGAGAAGAAGCGATGGGACGCTGACAGGAGGAGTCGAGCTGTCAGCGAGAGCGGGTGCGGGAGCGGCGACCCTCGGGCGAGGCTGGACCCTCGGGCGAGACGGAGTAGCTACGCTCGCGCGAGGCTGGACCCTCGGGCGAGGCGGAGACGGTTACGCACGCGCGAGGCTGGAGCCTCGGGCGAGACGGTGATGCGCACGCGAGTGCAGCGCCGAGGCTGGACCCTCGGCTCAGCGCGGGGCTGCGGCGCTGCGCAAGGCTGCTGGGCCGGGCGACGGCCCACGCGAGCGACGGAGAGAGAGAGGAGAGGGGAGAGGAGAAGCGGGCCGGCGCAAGGGAAAGAGCAGGCCGGCCAAGCTGGTTCGGGCCAGAAGGGAGAAAGAAGGAGGAGGGAGAAGGGGAAAAGGGTTTTCCAATTTCAGATTTGATTTTTCAAATGCATTTTCAAATCCTTTTTGAATTCAAACAACTTTTGAACTAAAACCACGCATCACAAAAATAAGTTATGCACCAGCATGTATGCATCAACATGATCTTTGGCCTAGGATTAATTTTAGCTTTTGCAAATAATTTATTAACTAAGTTTTATGCAACACACAAAATGCATAATTAAATCATATTGCCTATTTTTAAATTGATGCAAATTTTGGGATGTTACAGATGCAACAGAAAAAAAAATTCGGCGCAAAATGGAGTAACCATGGTGTCCGGAGGCGGTCATTTCATGTGCTCCCCAGCTGGTGACAACACCAGATCCGAGGCTGATCCTCCTGCCCACGACAGTCCTGACGCCGACGCATCCACTCCGGGATCAGGGCTCCAGCAGCAGTTGTTGGCGTCACCGGATTCGCCCGGGCATCGACCCCATTCCCGCTCGGATCTTCTGTGCCTCCAACGACCGCAACCTCTCCACAGAGCGACGCCACACCGAGCTCGATGGCACATGATGATTCGAGCGCTGGGGGGGTGTTGGCGCCTAATCCCACGGAAATCTTGTTGCCCGGATCTTCTGCATCTCCATCCTTTGTTGATCATCATGTGCAAACATGACCTGTTACTCGGCTACAAAGAGGTATTCGATGTCCCAGAGTTCCCACTGATGGAACAGTTCATTGGTGCATGAGCGCAAAGGGCCCTGATGAAGAACCGGTGTCAGTTGATAAAGCTCTAGGAGATCAGAAGTGGTGTGATGCCATGGAGGCTGAATATCAAGCATTGCTCAAAAATTGGATGTGGCTTCTTGTACCACGTCCCAAAGGCAGGAACATTATAGGATGCAAGTGGGTGTACAAGGTGAAGCGCAAGGCAGACGAGACTGTTGATAGATACAAAGCACGTCTAGTAGCAAAAGGGTTCAAACAATGCTATGGTGTAGACTACGAACATACATTTAGTCCGGTTGTGAAAGCTGCTACTATAAGATTGATCATCTCCATTGCTGTGACAAAAGGTTGGTCCTTGAGACAGCTTGATGTGCAAAATGCCTTCTTACATGGAGTACTAGAAGAAGAAGTGTATATGTATCAGCCACCCGGATACACAGACAAGAATCATTCAAGCTTTGTATGCAAGTTGGATAAAGCTCTTTATGGGCTTAAACAAGCACCTCGTGTGTGGTATGTGTCGACGAAATATGGTCGATAGTCTACCGAGGGGTATGCCCAAGGTAGTAGATTGAGCGGTGGAGGCGTGCGAGACGTCTGCAAAGTGTAAACACGGGGACGAGAGACGGCGATTTAGACAGGTTCGGGCCGGCAAGTCGTCGTAATACCCTATGTCATGTGTTCTGGTGGCTGGTTTGTATTGATGGATTGGAATATGGTGTGTCACAATCAGATGAGATCTGATGAGACGAGGTCAGATGAGAGGGGGTCCCTGCTTGCCTTATATAGCCGGGGAGCAGGGTTACAGTTGTCGAGTCCTTATCAGATTACAAGCGGTTCCTTAAGGCAAGGAATCCGGATCTAACTCTAGGATCTTCCTTGGCGGGCAAGGCTTCTGGAGAGTCCTTGACGAGCACAGCGAGCTGGTCGTGTGTTGTAAGGCCTCACGAGCTAGGCTATCCTTGACGAAGGGCCCAAGTAGGTCCATGGGGGTATACGGAGGTAATATCCCCATAGCTAGTCTCCGAGCACTTTGTATCTGTTGGCGACGACGTCTTGAGCTTGTCCGAGTAGGCGAAGTCAATGTCGGGCAAGTAAGTCTCGCCAGAAGGATGTAAGGTGCTCAAGAAAAATTTTGAAGAGCTTGCTTCTGGTGAAGTGTATCCACTTGGAGCTTCCAAGACCATAAGGAACAGCGTGGTCCTAGTAGAAGTCTGTGCAAGTCCAACTTGACGGAGCGTCCTTAAATTGTCAGAGAAAAGCAAATACATTCACCGCAAGGTGAAGTGTATCCACTTAGTCCCCGAGCTTGGTAGTAGGTGTTGAAGACACGTGGTGCTGAGCTTGTAGAGCATTTAGCAAGTGCCCCGATGAGCTGCCCAAAATCAGCACCCCGATCCGAACAGTATGGAGTGACTTGATGCACACCGGAGATGAGTGAAGGCAACGACGAGCGAAGGCGACGACGAACGAAGGCAACGACGAGCCTGGTCGGTGACGAGTGAAGGCGGCGACAAAGGCGTCGACGATCCTGGTCGACGATGAGCGAAGGCGGCGAAGAGCCCGGTTGACGGTGGGCGAAGACGATGATGAGCGAAGGCGGCGACGAGCCTGGTCGGCGACAGGCGAAGACGAAGTCCCCGAGCCTGGTCGGTGACGAGCGAGGGCCAGGTCGATGAACCTGGTCGGCGACGGGCGAAGGCCAGGTCGATGAACCTGGTTGGCGACAGGTTGATGAACCTACGACCTTCTGCTTAGGAAACAGAAGACGGCGACGAGCGATGGCGAGGAGCGAAGGCAGCGACGAGCGAAGGCGAAGTCCCCGAGCCTGGTCAGCGACGAACGAAGGCAAAGTCCCCGAGCCTGGTCGGAGACGAGCAAAGGCGGCGAGGAGCATGGTCGACGATGAGCGAAGACGACGACGAGCGAAGGCGGCGACGACGAGCGAAGGTGGCGGCGAGCGACGACGGCGACGAGCGAAGGCGGCGACGACGAGCGAAGGTGGCGGTGAGCGACGACGGCGACGAGCGAAGGCGGCGACGAGCCCGGTCGGCGACGAACGAAGGCGGTGACGAGCCTGGTCGGAGACGAGCGAAGACGGCGAGGAGCGAAGGCGAAGTCCCCGAGCCTCAACGGCGGCGAGCGATGACGGCGACGGGCGAAGGTGGCGATGACGAGCGAAGGTGGCGGCGAGCGATGACGACGACTAGAGAAGGCGGCGATGAGCCCGGTCGGCGACGATCGAAGGCGGTGACGAGCCTTGTCGGAGACGAGCGAAGGCGAAGTCCCCGAGCCTGGTCGGCGACGAGCAACGGCGGCAACGGGTGAAGGCGGTGACGAGCCCGGTTGACGACGGGTGAAGACGATGAGGAGCCGGGTTGATGACGAGCGAAAGCAACGACGAGCGAAGGCGAAGTCCCCGAGCTTGGTAGTAGGTGTTGAAGACACGTGGTGCTGAGCTTGTAGAGCATTTAGCAAGTGCCCAGATGAGCTGCCCAAAATCAGCACCCTGATCCGAACAGCATGGAGCGACTTGATGCACACCGGTGACGAGTGAAGGCCAGGCCAAACGAGCCTGGGTGACGGGCGAAGATCAGGTCGATGAACCTGGTCGGCGATGAGCAAAGGCGAAGTCCCTGAGACTGGTCGGCGACGAGCGACGGCGGCAACGGGCGAAGGCGGTGACGAGCCCGATTGACGACGGGTGAAGACGACGACGAGTGAAGGCGACGAGGAGCCGGGTCGATGACGAGCGAAGGCAGCGACGAGCGATAGCGGCGACGAGTCCAGTCGGCGACGGGCGACGACGGCGACGGGCGGCGATGAGCCTGGTCGACGACGAGCGACAGCGGCGATGAGTTGAGTCGGCGACGGGCGACGGCGGCGACGAGCGAGGGCGGCGACAAGCCTGGTCGACGACGAGGGACGGCGAAGTCCTTGAGGTTTAGTGACGAGCGAAGGGAAGTCCCTGAAAAATAAATATAGATAACAGTAGTACATGATGATGTACAAATAAAATATGGAGAAAAACCAGTGGCGAAGGATGACTGCAGCTTGACGAAGTCCTCGAGCCTGGAGTCGTCGTGCCGACATGGAGCGACTGGAGACGGAGATGGAGCCGGCTGCGGAGGCCCTGGTCGCCGATGTAGATCTTCTCGTCACAGGGCAGCAGTAGAACGTTGCATAGGAGAATAGTCTGTAAATAGACTCTTGGGCGAATAGAGGCAAAACTTGTAGCGAGTCGGCGTGTTTTGCATATTCCCCGAATTCCGCAGACCCAATAGCCGTGAGCCGAAGCGATGAACAGTTCGGCCTTGGGTTATCCCATGATCCGTAGCGTAGAGCGCGGAGCTCGTTTGCGCGTAGGAGTCAAGGGCGTCGCCCAAGGAACCGCTGCTGGCATCCCATAGCGCAGAGGGCAGACGCTCGTGCACGCGTAGGGAGAGACCACGGACAGGGTCTTTTCCGAGAGGCTCGATCGTGGCGTGACCTGGGCGAATGGAGACCGTTCGTCGAGCGCGTGGGTAGCGCGAATGCGAGCGCTGAGCGTGTAGCCTCAGAATTCTCAGCCCAAGTTAGCCTTTCCTTCGTAGCGCAGAGGGCGGGCGCTCATGCACGCGTAGAGAGGTCGGGACGTCCCTTGGGAGAGCTGTTGGCCACCGTAGCGCAGAGGGCGGGCGCTCATGCACGCGTCCGATGGTGACAACAGCCCCGGCTCTAAGTCTTCGTCGGCATCAGTCAGGCTGCTTGGAGACCGCATGGAGAACGTGCACATAAACGGCGCATACAGGCACTGGGCGTATAGCCTCCGGAGGTCTCAGCCCAAGTTTAGCCCTCCCTTCGTAGCGCAGAGGGCGGGCGCCCATGCACGCGTAGAGAGGTCGGGACATCACTTGGGAGGACTACTGGCCGCCATAGCGTAGAGGGCGGGCGCTCATGCACGCGTCTGGCGGTGGCAGTAGCCCCTGCTCTAAGACTCCTTCGGCATCAGCCAGGCTGTTTGGAGAAATTGGCGAGTCGTCCGGAGACGAGTTGGAGAGGTCATCGAGCCGTTCAGAGACGGGTGGAGATTCGGCGAGCTGTCCGGAGACGAGTTGCAGGTCGGCGATGAGCGACGACGGTGACGGGCGAAGGCAAAGTCCCCGGGCCTGGTCAGCGACGAGCGACGACAAAGTTCCCAGGCCTGGTCGGCGACGAGCGACGATGGTGACGGGCGAAGGCAAAGTCCCCGGGCCTGGTCGGCGACGAGCGAAGGCAAAGTCCCCAGGCCTGGTCAGCGACGAGCGACGACAAAGTCCCCAGGCCTGGTCAGCGATGAGCGACGACAAAGTTCCCAGGCCTGGTCGGCGACGAGCGAAGGCGAAGTCCCTAAAAAATAAATATGGAGAACAGTAGTACATGATGATGTACAAATAAAATACGGAGAAAAACCAATGGCGGAGGACGACTACAGCTTGATGTAGATCCGATCTTGGGCGGCGGGCGGGTCGGCGACGGGCCCGGTGGACGATGAGCGAAGGCGGCGATGAGCCTGGTCGACGACGAGCGACGGCGGCGATGAACGAAGGCGCGATGATCCTGGTCCATGACGAGCCACGGCGGCGACAGGCAAAGATGACGATGAAGGCAGGGGCAATCCTGGTCGATGACGAGCGACGACGGCGACGGGCGAGGATGATGACGAAGGCGGCGGCGATCCTGGTCGATGACGAGCGACGGTGGCGACGGGCGAAGACAACGACGAAGGCGATGGCAATCCTGGTCGATGACGAGCGACGGCGGCGACAGGCGAAGACGACGACGAAGGCGGCGGCAATCCTGGTCGATGACGAGTCACAGCGGTGATGAAGGCGGCGACGATCCTTGTCGACGACGAGCCACGGCGGTGATGAAGGCGGCGACGATCCTGGTTGTTCGGGCCCTCTTGTTGGCCCGGTCGATGTCATCGCAGCGGATGGATCTTGGCGCGCATGGCGCCGGCGTGATGACGCGATGGCGGACAGCGAGGCGTCCAGCGCAGGAAGCTGCGCGGGTTCCAGGATCTCTGGGGCGAGGATGACGGTGCCGCTGGTCCAGATCATAGATCTGATCTGGAAGGAGGCATCGAGCTCGGAGAGGATCATGGAGTCGAGGAAGATGACCGCTTGGCAGATCATGATGTCGTAGCACACACCCCTACCTGGTGCCCCAACTGTCGACGAAATATGGTCGATAGTCTACCGAGGGGTATGCCCATGGTAGTAGATTGAGCGGTGGAGGCGTGCGAGACGTCTGCAAAGCATAAACAAAGGGACAAGAGACGGCGATTTAGACAGGTTCGGGCCGGCAAGTCGCCGTAATACCCTACGTCCTGTGTTCTGGTGGCTGGTTTGTATTGATGGATTGGAATATGGCGTGTCACAATCAGATGAGATCTGATGAGACAAGGTCAGATGAGAGGGGGTCCCTGCTCGCCTTATATAGCCGGGGAGCAGGGTTACAGTTGTCGAGTCCTTATCAGATTACAAGCGGTTCCTTAAGGCAAGGAATCCGGATCTAACTCTAGGATCTTCCTTGGCGGGCAAGCCTTCTGGAGAGTCCTTGACGAGCACAGCGAGCTGGTCGTGTGCTGTAAGGCCTCGCAAGCTGGGCTATCCTTGACGAAGGGCCCAAGTAGGTCCATGGGGGTATACGGAGGTAATATCCCTACAGTATGCGAGATTGTGCAAAAGACTGGAAGCACTAGGCTTTGTTCCCTCCAAGGCTGACACCTCGCTTTTCTACTACAACAAAGGAAAACTCAGTGTATTTGTTCTTGTGTATGTGGACGACATCATAGTCACCAACTCCTCTCAAGAAACAACAGAAACCCTGCTCAAGGATCTCCAAAGGGAATTTGCACTTAAAGACTTAGGTGAGTTACATTATTTTTTGGGTATTGAGGTGAAGAAGATCAATGATGGTTTGCTACTTACTCAAGGTCGGTATGCGGCTGACATTCTATCAAGATCAAGTATGGCAAAGGCGAAACCAGTGGATCACGGATACTCCACTGACTGTTATCGAGAAGCTGAGTATATCAGATGGACAAAGACTTGTGGAGGAAGATTCTACTCGGTATAGAAGCCTGGTTCGGGCACTGCAATATCTGACCTTGACACGACCTGATCTCTCTTTTGTAGTAAACAAAGTTTGCCAATTCCTACATGCACCCACTATGACTCATTGGAGCGTTGTAAAACGAATTATAAGGTATGTCCAAGGAACATTAAATCTGGGACTAAAAATACGACGCTCACCATATATGATGGTGAGTGCATTCTCTGATGCAGACTGGGCAGGGTGTGTTGATAATAGGAGATCAACGGGAGGTTTTGCTGTCTTTCTAGGGAATAATCTGATCTCTTGGACAGCTAGAAACAAGCCATAGTCTCAAAGTCAAGTATAGAAGCAGAATATAAGGCCCTAGCAAATGCTACAGCAGAGATGATGTGGGTACAAAAGCTGCTAATTGAACTCAAGATTGGTCACCCTCTAGCTGCTCGGCTTTGGTGTGACAACTTGGGTGCAAAATATTTATCTGCTAATCCTGTCTTCCATGCGAGGACCAAACACATAGAAATTGATTTTCATTTTGTCAGAGAAAGAGTTGCACAAAAGCTTCTTGATATTCGCTTCATCAACTCAGCTGATCAGATTGCCGATAGGTTTACGAATAAAGGCAATATCGGCTGCCAAGATGAGAAACTTTAGATTCAATATTAACCTCTCTAGTGGCTAAGATTGAGGGGGAGTGTTAGACAATGTCTATTCTTGTATATGTCTTGGTACAATGTATCTATGAGTCCAGGACTTAGGCAATAGATCCTTGATTATAGGGGTATTTGTTGTAACCTTCCATGCATGTTGTATTTGCCACCACCGGTGGGCTTTTCACTGAGTCTATTAACATGCAACCGAGAGCCAGGAAGAGGCATCTGGTTCACTCATCTTCATAGAACAGTATTTTCCTCTCACGACAAATCAGTTGTTTCAACTTATCAACAGCTTATAAGTCCTGCCGAACAGAGCCTTTGTCTTTTCCCGTGTACCATCCCAGCTGGGTCAGCCTGCTACTAGCCCGGGAAGCAAACCCACGTAGGGAGTCAACTAGCCAAGCAACCAGGAGGAGTGATGCCTCCAGAGCGCTCGCCGCCGCCTACTTTGACCAAAAATCTCATTCTCTACCTGAACCGCCCCGCCGCCTAGGGTTTGATTTGGCTGGCATTGGGGCACAACCAGCGCCACACAGGAAGTTCACCATGGCACCACCGGGTGCCGACGGGCATCAGCCGGCTGTCGGTCATCGTCGCGCTCACGCGGATCTAAGCTCTGAAGAGCTCATGATCGGTGTGGATGCGCCTGAAACAGAGGCTACAACCAGCTTAGAGTAGTTGGGGAAGATACAATAATCGCCAAGGACGAAAAGGAGCAAGCCACGCTGGCGCCGTACCCACACACACACCACACTCATGTCCACCATGTGTGTCAATCATTCATCAGTCACATATGGACACATCTCCACCATGTGTTCAAAAAATTAAAAGTTAAGAACCTTAGAAATGCTCATGTCTATCTTTAACCTTGTTGCTATCCCTAGTTAAATTAGTGTGTTGTTAATCTCACACGTTTTTCTGTGGGTACGATATTTAGAATACTTCTTGTGAAAAGCTACAACGGTGTTTTGTATGCTTGCGAGTTTATTTGTGAATGTAAGAAATACGAACAAGGCCATGACCGTCCGATGCACTGATTTGAAGTCAGCTATCTCTTCTAGTTATGTCTTATTTCAGTCTCTAGTTTTTAGTTTCCTTAAGGTTTTTAGTTTCCTTAAGGTTGAAGCCAGCTATCTCTTCTAGTTATGTCTTATTTCAGTCTCTAGTTTTTAGTTTCCTTAAGGCCTGTTTGGTTTCACCCACTAAACTTTAGTCACATTTAGTAGCTCCACCCTTACTAAAAGGAACTAAAACTATTTTTTAGTTCCTTTTAATGAGGGTGTTTGGCATTTTAGCCACTAAAAGTGACCAAAGTTTAGTGGATGAAATCCAAATAGGCCTTTAGTCTAGACACAGTTGTATTGCTGAGAGGAGATCCACAGTCAAGAGGGTGAGTACCCGTATCTGTGCTGTTTTGTCTGGGAGAAGACTAGACCTTGGCAAAATCAGATCTTGCTAGGAATATACGGATGGTCTCTTTTTGCCAGCTCCCCGTGTTCTGATGGTTTTCTTGAATCCGATATTTGGAAGGTGTTAGGCTATAGGCTAGATCAAGATGTGCTAGGATCCCTGTGGAACGTTTCTGCCAACTATTTTTTGGCAGATTTCTTGCGAGCACTCAGACCCACTCTTTTTTTGGAGGAAATTTTGAGAAAACCCTCTTCTGATGAGATGGATTTCGAGATCGGTTTTGGTTCTTTTAGGAATAATACATCCGCAACACGTCTAGAAACATCCCTGCAAATTTGGAATGAATCAAAGTTTGTTTAGATTGAATTTGGTTCTTGGGAAAAATTCACGAGCTGTAGGTGTAGATCCCGTAGAAGGCCAGGCCGGTTTCACAAGCGGCCAGGCCCATAGACCAGCTTCCATTGCATCGAACTAGCCAGGCCGGTTTTGCTAGGTTGCCTTCGTCCCATTGCTACGATTTGTACCTCCGTGCTGTGTGTTTTCAATCGTTTCCACTTCCTGTCTTTTTCTGTTGTGTTCTCTGAAGTCTCCTGAGTGTATCTAGCCACCAGTAGTGCGGAGGCTTCTTTTGTCGGTAGAGTACCGGAGCAGTTTCCAATACTAATAACCAGAGATACATGTCGCGTGTTGCTGTGGAAATTATTAATTTAAAAGAAAATTAAATCTTCTCGTTGTCACGAAAATTACCAATGATTTGGAATAAAATTACTTATACAAAATAATACACATTATAAATTAATATTAATGGATGACGTGACACGCTATGTGAACAACTAAATACATGTTAGTGGATTATATGTCTTGCTAATATATAGATCATAATTGTAAATAATGCTAGTTGACCATAAATGTAACCGGTAGTGGACTGATGAGGTGGATAGCTTGCATGTTGAGAGAAATAACCAGTGAGGTTTAGCTTTATAGAGTTTATAGACGGATGTCGCGTCTCATTTTTTTTACAGAAAACTGAAGAAGAATGAATATACACCCGGACTGAAAATGAATGAATCCAAACCAAATAAAACAGGACCCA
This sequence comes from Coix lacryma-jobi var. lacryma-jobi, assembly GCA_009763385.1. Taxonomy (NCBI): domain Eukaryota; kingdom Viridiplantae; phylum Streptophyta; class Magnoliopsida; order Poales; family Poaceae; genus Coix; species Coix lacryma-jobi. The sequence continues at coordinate 71,354 of VDCT01001198.1, read as the reverse complement.
AAGTGAAGCAAAAAAAAAAGAGCAAGCTATAATAAACTAGCAAAGAACATCAGCACCAGTGCGGCTAGCTACGACTCGTCTAACTAACATTACCCTCCTCTCTCTGAATGAAAGCGATGGTCACGCACGACTACGACTTCTTCTAAGCTCCAAGATTGTCTAATGTGCTCTTCATTTTTTTTTCTGAAATCCAGAATCTTTCATCGATCATGGGCGCCGTGGGCACTGCGTAAAAAAGGCACTATGAGACACTTAGGCTTTCCACTGTAGGGGTGGTTGGTGATGTAACCGCCCTTACAGTGGCGTGCCTGGGCCGGCTGTTACCAATCGCCTTTACAAATGCCCACTGTAAGGGCGGTTGGTGATTGAACCGCCCTTACAGTGGCACCGTATTTGTAAGGGCGGATGGTTACAAATGCATTTGTTGTAAAAGCGGATGCAAAGGGCGATTCTCCCAACCGTCCTTACAGTGCATCACCAACCGCCCTTACAGTGCTCTTGTGTTGTAGTGGGGCATCCACCATTTGAGCTGTTGGTGTCGCACGAGGGCCCGGCTCCCAGCTGCTGGAGGTACATTTGCCGGAGGAACTGCGCGTGGCACCGTTGCCGGAGACGGCGCGCGCCCCTGGCCGGAACCCATGCATCGCTGCCCAACGGCGTTGATGCACCTGAGGTGGCCAAGAGCGCCATGATGATGAGCAGGAGTATCACCGGCACCGCGGCAATCACTCTCGCCGTCGCCATGTGTTTCGTTTTTGTGCAGCTAATTACAGTAGTCACCAACAACAAATCCTCTCGATCTCCTTCAGGACAAGTAGCTTCTTGCTTCGATCTGATCTTCTCGTAGTGATCTGTGAAACACACGATGATATGTGCATGGGTATATATATGGCAGGGGTCGTTCGGTAAGTTTCTGGAACCTAGGCCCTGTTTAGGCCTTGTTGTTTAGATGAAAAAATTTTGCAAAATTTTTCCTGTAGCGTTTTTGTTGTTATTTGACAAACTTTATCCAAATATGGGTTACGTAGACTCCAAAGATTTGTCTCGACATGTACATTCTAAAAGTACAATTAGTTATTTTTTTACCTACATTTAATGTTCCATGCATACGTCCGAACATTGATGTGATGGTTGATGTGATGGAAAATTTTGGGAAATGAGAGGAACTAAACAGGGCCTTAGTTGCCCTAGTTTTGCAAAATTTTCTATCACATCAACCATCACATCAATGTTTGGATGTATGCATGGAGCATTAAATGTAAGTAAAAAAGTAACTAATTGTACTTTTAGTATCTACATGTCGAGACGATTCTTTTGAGTCTAGTTGGTCCATATTTAGACAAAATTTGTCAAATAACAACGAAAGTGCTACCATGTTTTATTTTGCAAAATAAATGCATCTAAACACACCCCTATATGTTGCATGTTACGTGTGTCATGACGAGACAGAAATGCCCTGCAGTATATGGTTGCTGGTTGCACCTGCGAGGATGTCACAACAATTGGAACCTTTAAAGGAATGTTCAAAGAGCACGTTGACGTTGCTGTACTGCTCAGTGCTAACTGCACCCAGTTTCTGAAAGGATTACTATTTTGCTAGCCCAAGCTGTTGCGCATTCACCTTTTTAAGTTGTCCGTCCTACCTTTAATTTTCATTTCACACGCATATGGACGTAGTGCTGCGTTCCAAACTTACGCAATGACGGTAATGGGGTAGGAGGTTGTCAGCACCCAGGTGGAGGACGAAGGGGAACAACGTCAGTGGCCTGCACCCTACTGGAAGCTGCAGGCCCAGGCGTAGCTTTTTAGCTCACGTGTCTTTGGTCCAGAGTGGACTGGAACTCGAACGGTTTTGCATTTTTTTGTTTGGCAAAATATGATATTTGTCAACTCTCAAATTAATATGGCAAAGATAAAAAGAGTCAATCTCCAACGGTTTTGCATTTAGACTTGGCAAAACTAAAAAATTGTGCGCGAGAGAGGGAAATATCCCGCGGGAGTAGCACGCGAGGACGTTTGCCAAGCGAACCGCAGCTTGGCATATATGTCAAATATCACCCGGTATTTGCCAAGTTGCTAAAAATGCCAAGCCTATTTGCCAAACCGTTGGATAGGAGATTTTTAGACTTTTTTGCAAAAACAAAAATACAAAGCTCATTTGCAAAACCGTTAGAGATGCTAGGCCTTATTTAGTTGGTGAATGAAAAGTTTTTAATGTCATATCACATATTCCGATACTAATTTAGCCTATTGAAAATAAACTAATAAAAAACAAATTATATATTTCGTCTAGAAACCATGAGACGAATTTATTAAGACTAATTAATTCATCATTAGCACATGTTTACCATAGGGCAACATTGTCAAATTATCACTACCGGGTTAGTACCACCCACGGCATATGACAAAGTCAGTGATGGCAAACAACTCTACGTCGAATGCTTTTTATCGGGCACTAGAGTGCTAGAAAAACACTTGACAAAATTTGAATTGAAAAAACCCAATTTTTTTAATCGGTAGAGGCCTCCACCGGTAAGTCATGATATTTTTTGCGCAAAATTCAAATGCTACGACGCTACCCATGACCTCCCCCTCGCGCGTACACCCCTCTACCACAACATCATACTGTCACTTGTGTCTAAATTTCGTTTTGGTTCCCCACATATTATACTAAATCGAGTGTAAATAGTTTGTTTGAGGTCCTAAACGAATTCAAATTAAAAATTTATCAACTACAAAGTTAACATTTCGAGATCTATAACTTTTATTTTGATAGTTTCTCCATCCGAAGTCGTTTATAAAATTTGAATTTCAAATTTGAGAATTTAAAACATAGTTTTCGTTGACAAGATGATTTTGAATAAAAAATTTATCAACTATAAAGTTTTAATAACTTTTCGAGATTTACAACTTTTTGTTTGGGTTGTTTCTCCATCCGAGGTTATTTTAAAAATCAATTTTAATTTTTTTGTAAATTTAAACTTAGTTTTTGTTAACAAGATGATTTCAAATAAAAAGTTGTCAACTACAAAGTTTCATAATTTATTGTGATACACAACTCTCATTTTGGTTTTTTCTCCATCCGAGGTCGTTTGAAAATTTTTATACAAAGTGTTCAAATTAAAAAGTGTTCAACTACAAAGTTCTATAAGTTTTTAAGATCTATAACTTTTATTTTGACCATTCATTCATCCGACATAGTGGCAATAACATTGTTCATAAATCTTATATACATCTTTTCTAGTTTCATGAAACTATACAAGAGAGATGTAGATTTTGTGAACAACGTTACTATTGCTTTGTCGAATGAAGGAATGATCAAAATAAAGTTGTAGATCTTGAGAATTTATATAACTTTGTAGTTGAAATTTTTTTTATTTGAATTAATTTACTGCTTCAAAATGTGCTTTGAAGTTGTTATGTTTGGAAGTTCATAATTTTAAAAGTCATAAGAAAAGAGAACTCAAATAATAGCTATAAGAACACAACAAATTGATAGAGCAAGATTTTATAAACTTTTAGAAAAAATCATCAAATTTGGAGTTAGTATGACGAAGAAAAATCATCAAATTTGTCAGCTAGCTCAACTGCGTCACCGCCTCTTCAACTCGTGATGTTAGGTCACCAAAGGGGTTGTCGATGATCTTTGCCTAGAGGTTCGCTAGCCGTTGAAGTATTGGGATTGCACTATCTGAGATCATTCAATGGTGACCCTAGAACTCTTGTCGACATACCACCCCATCTAGAGTAGACCACGGAGTGCCCATCTGCTAGTTTCATGGCTACTCGGCCCAGCGGGCACTACAACAATGACAACCTCCAGGAGAGTGAGTGCGGGGTTGTTACCAACCTCACTCATTCCCTAGTTAAGAGTACAAAAGTTGAACCTTCATCTCTATCATAGTTCCATGATTCGATGTATGATGCCCATGCCAATGATGGTGTTCATGAGTGTATAATGCCCATGCCTATGTATATATGCATTGTTAGTATTGTGAACACAATGATGATATGTGCCCTTGTGTGTCGAGCTTGTTGTGATGAGTGATTGTTGGAGATGATCGGGCTTGGTTCAGTTTGGAGACTAACCATGGCATGAGCAAGCGTGTGCAATATGTCTATTGGTTATGTTGGTGTGCAGCTGTGGAGCTTAGAGACAATCAACGGGCATGGTGAAGGTCAAGTAGAGATGGGTCAGATGGACCGGGAGCGATGAAAGACGGATGTGAGGCTTGAACTAAAAGATCATGATTGTCGAAAGATTGTCCGCGTGGTCGCAGATGACACTTGGGGACATCAACAAGCAAGAGGGCACGCAGATCAAGGAGTAGACCATGTTGACAAGTCAAGACAATGGTTAACCAAGTCAAGTGGAGGCGGTAGAGGATTGATCTGCAATTGAGGATGAGGACAGTGAGACATGTCGAGATCATGGAGAAGGCATAGTGGATACGTTTCTCTAAATGGTTTGGTGGTTTGAGCCTCAATACCACCAGCATATGATTTTTGGGTTTGATGCTCAAAGACCTATTAGAGTTCCAGCAGGAACGAGAAGCAGAACGTGGCATCATCACAAAGCTTGCAAAGAAGCGAAACAAAATCATGAAAAGCTCATCGCCATCAAATGTCTACATCTCAAGATGGATTACTTTGCCCCTGGGATTAAGTGGTTTCGCCTAAATAATATCTAATGGCTTGTTGGGAAAGTGTAATAGTGTAAGTGCAATCAAACTCTATTGTGGGTTTTGGTGATAATGACCATATGATTAGGGGATTAATGATATTTATTGAGATGACAAGCAGGTAAAACAATTTGGAGGATGACATACACAATGGTGGAATGTGACACCCTAAATTTGATTTTCCAAATTTAGTAATAAATTTGAGCTTTATTTATTTTCTGAGCATTTACCCTAGGTCAAATATTAATTTTCGAATAATTAAAATAAACCCTAGAGCTTAGAAATATTTTTGTTGCATTTATGTCGGTGCATATAATTTTGTTTGAGTGTAGGAATAGTGTTGGGTGGTTTGAATTCAAACCTAGTTTGAATTTGAAATTCCTAGAACTTTTAAAAAAAAATTAGTAATTCACTAGTTTTTTTTCAAAACATCCTCAAATTTAGAGTTAGTATGTGAGAGAAAGACTAGTTAAAAATTTTAACCAGAGATAAAAAAGGGAAATCATTCTTGTATATGACGAACAAGTGATTTACAAATTAAAAAGAAAAAGAAAACGAAGAAAAAGGAAAAGGCATCTCTCGGCCCTTCTATTTGAGGCCTGGCCTGCCTCCCTCCACCCAGGCCTCCGGTGCATTTTTACATGGGCCGAGGCCTAGCTCCGAGTCAAACAAACATGGTCAAGATTCCAGCCCGTACTGAGGCATTTTATGACATTGAGGGTGTAACACCTCTGGTGTTTAAGCATGTAATTAACTTGACATATCATCATTAGCATCATTAATCATCTTGATCATGATTTCATGTGTATGCATTTACTTAGTGTATCATTTTATGTGATGTACCTCTATTGCAAAAACCCTTATTAGCCCACTTCTTCCTATAAGGGCAAAATGGTAATTTCACCTCTGTGCCTAGTTCTATGTAATTCTTGTTCAAATTTAGTGCCTTGATGTTGCTGCTTTGATCAAAGTTCAAAAATCAGATTTGATTTGAAAATTCCTTTTGCAAAACCCTAAATTCCCAAATCCTGGATTTATTCCCTTTCTGATAACTTTTTCAAAATTCAAAATTTTGAGTTGGTTCAAAAATCAAAGTTGTGAATCTGACCTAGAGGAACAACTTTGGTATTTACAGTTTTCCATGTTTCTATATAAAATTTGAAGTAATTTCAAATTCGTTCAAATTCCAGTTTTTGTCCCCTTTTCAGTTTTAAAAATTTATTCAAAAACTATTGAGTTTCAGAAAAAGTGTATGTTAGCAAAGTTATAGGTTTTGTCAAATGGAACAACTTTCATATATAAAGATTTTCAAGTTTCAGTTTGAAATCCAAAGTAATTTTGATTTGAATCCAGTTTGAAAGAGTGTCCCCTTTTCTGTTTTTGAATATAGTTCAAAAAATATTTGGAATTTGAAAATGTTCATATTGACAAAGTTGTAGATCTCTTTTTTCTGAGCAACTTTGGTATTTTGAGTTTTTGTCGCACAGTTCAAATTTTGGGAGATATTTGCAAAATACAGAGTTCAGCCAAAAGTCAAACCCTAAGGCCTAGCACTGTTCGTCCCCTACCTCTAGCCGGCGCAGTGCAGAGGGGGCCCCGGCCGTGGCCGAGCCTCCGGCGTTGCGCGCGCCACGCGTTGGCAGCCGCTCGTCTGCCCCGGCTTGTCGCCCGCGCCCGCGACAGCTCTTTCGCACCCGCACGCGCACAGTTGACCTCCGCCCCGTCCCCCACTGTTTCCCGCGCGTCGCCGCCGCGTGGCCGTCGCCGGCGAACGCACGCCCGAGCCCCGGCTGCACGCCGTCCTTCCCGCCAGAGCGCAATCGAGTGCGCACGCTCTCGCCGAGCTTATCCACCCACCCCCGTGCTCTCTACCGTCCCATAGCCGCGGCTATATAAGCCGCCGGAGCTTCGACCTCCGCATCCACCTCCGCCACCGTGGCCAGACTACTCCAGACACTCCGCCTCTCCACCAGTTAGCCCGAAAGCTCCGCCGTGAGCTCGTGAAGCTTTCCCACCCTTCAATTTCACCTTCCCCGCCTCCGTTTGCCCGGCGTAACTCCATCTTCCCAATCTCCGACGGTACCCCGGTGAACTCGGGTTCGTCAAATACTTCCCCTCCGGTCACAGATACCTTCTCCCGACCCCCGTGTCGTGTTCCTCGGTTTCGCGCGACTCTAACCCGGCCCTTGCGGTCGCGTATGCTGCGCAGGACCGCCGGATCGCCGGAGCGCCGCCGCTGTCGTCTTCTCCCTCGAGCGTGTCGAGCCTCACCCTCGAGAACGTGTCGAGCCTCACCCTCGAGAACGTGCCGAGCCTCACCCTCGAGCCCAAGTCGAGCCTCACCCTCGAGAACGAGTCGAGCCTCGCCCTCGAGCCCTGCCTCCGACACGTGGTAAGCGTCCGAGCCTCCAAATCACGCCTCGGACGGAGGCTTGTTTTTCCGTCTCGCCCGAGCCCAGGTCTCGGCGAGCGCATGCTCTCCGCTTCGCCCGAGTCAGGCCTCGGACGGAGGCTCACTTCTCCGTCTCGCCCGAGCCTCCGGGCCAGGCCTCGGACGAAGCTGTCGCTTCCGTCTCGACCGAGCCCCGCGCGATTCGCCCGAGCCCCGCGATTCGCCGAGCCCGGCCTAGAACGAGCACAGTGCTCTTCTCTTTTTCTGAGAGATGTGAATAGTGTTCTGTTTTCTCTTTTTTGTATGATTTTCTGTGTGCATCCAAAAATTCTGAAATTTTTGTGGTAAACTCTTTATGCTCTGGAGTATTTTATAAAAATTTGAAACTTGAGTTTTGTGCAAAGATTTAAAAATATAAAATTCCCCTTTTAATTGAAAAATGGAGGTTTTGGTATTTTTGGAGAGTGATTTATAACTCCAAAAATCATGAGACAATTTTTTGTGAGCTTCTTATGCCATGTTTAGTCTCTGGTAAAATTTTGAAGTCTTTTGGAACAAGTTGATTTTTTTTGAGCTTTTATTTTAATTGTTAAATAGTGCCTTTTGCTAATTAATGTCTGATTTTATTTGAGCACCTTAATGACCTCCAAAAATTATGAAATTTGTTTTACCATCTGTTTATGCCATAATTAACTTATGTGATTAATTTGGTAATTTTTGGAGCAACTTCATAAAATGACCTTTTTAATTAATTTAGGAAAATAGAAAAAGTGATTAGTGTTGGTAATAAGTGTTTGATGATGTGATCTTTGGATTGTTTGATGTTCATAGACCCATACCCCTCTGGTCTATGATGTTTGTGATGCCTTGTGATGATTATGCTTAAGTCATATAAAAGTTGCTTAATAAAGTTAGCTAATATTGCTAGAAAGGGATAAGTAATCTTTTGTCCACTTTAACAACCACTTATTCTTTGCAAAGCTGTACTCTAGTTTTATCCTGCACTTTGTTCATACTAGCATACTCATGTGCATGCATCATTGCATACGTATAGTGACCGAGGAAGAAGGCCCTGAAGTCGAGGTAGCCACCGAAGGAATCGTCCCCGAGGCAACCCCGAGCTCCGACACCTACACCACCAACCCCGAGTCCGTCCTTTTTGCCATTCAAGGCAAGCCCCGGTGCATTTAACCCTTCCATTTATAAAATGTTTTCCTTAAATGCTTTTGAGTTAAATTACTGCATTAGGTTATAGGAGTTGTGTGATGACCTATTGCCTCCTGCATTATTTACCTCCACCAAAGGATCCACCCGCCTTGTTTTAAAAACTATTTGCAAAATGCTTAGTGATGCTATATAATAGATTTGCAAAAATGCCAATTTCAAAAGTGTGATCACTGAAAGAAACTTTATGGGAATTTGGTTTTACTTCCCGTTCGATGACTGCTTGCCTAGCTAGCATGTGGTCATTGTCGAGAAGAGGTTGTCCGCGCGTACGGTGCCGTCATGTTGTAGTCCGGGACTCAACAGTTGACACCGACCGGGACAGGGTTGAAAAACTGACAGGACTATTACGCTTGGGTGAGATATAACCAAGGTGTAGTTCTGGCTGGAAAATTAGGGACCATCCGTATGGGGGCCTGCTGGTCAAGACTTGTAACTATTCACATACTACGGAAAGCTCTGGCTCCGAGAAATCCATTATTGGACCGACAACCGCGCACTGGGAGTGGAGAGATGGCGGAAGTAGCATGTACCCACGTGGGTTAGAGTCCCGGATTGGAGTGGTGTACTGTACTTCCGGGTGGCATAGGACCGGGCCCAATCTTGGAGGAATCGTGGTAGACGAGTTGGCATATGCAAGCTTGGGTGCTACATATGCAGTGTGAATAGGGATCCTCAGCTGAGTATTCTTTATCCGGATTAACGTTGCTCCTCGGTTATGGAGACTTGGTCACTGACTGTCAACGGAGAGTGGTTCTCAACTAGGAATGTTTTGAAATGTAAAATAAATCATGGTCAATGAAGAACTGAGGAATACTTGAACCTTTCCAAAATAAAACAAGTTTTACAAAATGCTTTTTCTGCAAACAGGACCTGTACTCTTGGGTTAGAGTCCCGAGGTGCTTGTTGCTGGCGGAAAAACTCAAAATGCTTTTTCTGCAAACAGGACCTGTACTCTTGGGTTAGAGTCCCGAGGTGCTTGTTGCTGGCGGAAAAACTCAAAATGCTTTTTCTGCAAATTTCTCGATCTTGTTCAAGCCTTACCTAAGCCTTTCATTCCTGAGTCTTCTCCCTTTTTCTTAGTCGGGTAAGTCTTGTTGAGTACCTTTGTACTCAGGGTTTTATTACCCATGTTGCAGGTATGACAGATTCCTCAGTATGCCTTGGACCCTGCTGTGTGACTGTTGTTCAGGAAGAGGCCGATGAGGCCGATGAGTGATTATTCACCCTCGGGCTGGGTGAAGTATCTTTACCCTTCAGTTGTTGTCATGCGCTACTCTGCCAACTCTATCTATTTGAACTATGGTCTGTAATAACTTCACTTTGATTTTATGTTGAACCCTGGTTTGTAAAACTATTGTTATCTAAGTCTTCCGCTATTTACTCCGATGTTATTTGTCAAAATGTTCAAGAGATTGTAACTGAATTGTGAGATGATCCTGCGGACATCGGGCACTGATGTAGCCCAGTAGCGGAACCGGTCTTAATCGCTTGGCTGTACGGATCGACTGTCAGTGGTTGACGGTGATCAGTGGGCCATGGGATTTGAGCCGTTACGTTACAGAGTGGTATCGGAGCATCTCACTATGACGTTGCAATCTTTTTGCGAAAACTTCAAAATGTTTTTAACAAAAACTAAACCTGACTATTTTGAGTCCAAATTGCTTCTCTCATCTCATCTTGTCTTTGGCAACTAGTAGCAAGACAACTTGTATAAGCCCTATGTACCTTACCTTAGTAGTTGCATTGCCTTGTTCCGTAGGAACGATTCATGCATCATGTCACATTCATTTAAGTATATAAAAGAGTTCGTTGGGTTAGTGTGCCCATACCTTTTTTCTTGCTAGCCTTTCTCATCTATAACCTCTGGTCCAGATATGGCCATCATCAAGCGGACTGCCCGCAAGTCGACTGGACCGAACGGTGTGCCGCGTCACCAGCTGGCGCCACGCACCGGAGAAGAGACTGGAGAATCCTCCAATGGTCGTCGCTTTCCCCGCCGCACCCGCAAGCAGCTGAAGGAGGAAATCAAGAATCTGAAGGCTGAAATGGAGAATATGGAGCATGACTTCTACCTTTCCCGCATGGAGTCTTATGAGGCACGAGCCGCTCTTGAGGAAGCTAACCGGAATGTGGTTCGCGCTATCCAGCAGCGTGATGCAACATGGATCCGAGAGGATGTCACCAGAGCCCAGCTCCATGGACTGCAGCAATACACCGCCCAGATTGAGCAGTTCAATGATATGCTTCATGAGGAAGTGCATCAGCTGCATGATCAACTCCATCCCTTGGTACCCCCGGTTATGGAAGACCCCGAAGACGGAGTCGTGGAGGAACCTGAAGTGGAACACGAGCCCGATCAGAACGTGGAAGTGGAACCTGCTGAAGATGTCCACGTTGAAGATGAGGATGAGGAGGAAGAGCCTGAGCTTATCATCGAGGATGATGATGATGACGAAGAGTTGATCTTCATCGACGATGACTAGACTCGTTGTGTCTATGCCATCTGCTCACCTAAAGCCTTAAGTCTAGGTTTGGGGCGTTAGTTGGTCTTCTGTCTAGTCGAGTTTGTATCTTGTCTTGTACCTTTCCTTTGTCAGTCTGTGGTTATCTATCGAACCTTTGTATCAGTTATCTACCCTTGCATCAATGAATCTTATCAGTCAGTTTCGTTCAAAAATCAATCTTTGGATGTTGAGTTTGCTATAGAGCTAAAGCCCGGGACTGCTCCTATATCCCGTAGAGCTTATCGAATGCCTCCCAGAGAGTTGGCAGAACTAAAAATCCAATTACAAGATTTGTTGGACAAGGGTTTCATTCGCCCAAGCTCGTCTCCTTGGGGCTGTCCTGCAATCTTTGTAAAGAAGAAAGACAAGAGTCTCAGGCTTTGCGTTGATTATCGCCCACTCAACGAGGTCACCATCAAAAGCAAATATCCCTTGCCTCGTATTGATCTTCTGTTTGACCAGTTATCTGGAGCCAGAGTGTTTTCCAAGATTGACCTCAGATCTGGTTACCACCAAATAAAAATCTGTCCTGAAGATATTCCTAAAACAGCTTTTACCACCAGATACGGTCTATATGAGTATTTGGTCATGTCTTTTGGCTTGACCAATGCCCCCGCTCATTTCATGTATCTCATGAACTCTGTGTTCATGCCAGAGCTCGATAAATTTGTAGTCGTGTTCATTGACGACATCCTTGTCTACTCAAAAACCCCTGAAGATCATGCTGAACATCTTCGTATTGTTCTATCCCGTCTCAGAGAACATCAGCTCTATGCTAAGTTCAGTAAGTGTGAATTCTGGTTGGATCAGATACAGTTTCTAGGCCATGTCCTATCCGCAGAAGGTGTGTCAGTCGACCCCGGAGAAGTGTCAGATATCCTGGAGTGGAAGCCACCTACCTCTGTTCACAAGGTCCGCAGTTTTATGGGAATGGCTGGATATTATCGTCGGTTCATCCCAGATTTCTCCAGAATTGCCAAGCCTATCACCGAGTTGCTGAAGAATTCTGTGAAGTTCTTTTGGTCACCAGCTTGTGAACAAGCTTTTCAGACTTTGAAGAAGCTGTTAACCACGTCACCAGTGCTAGCTCAGCCGAACGTCGAGAAGCCCTTTGATGTCTACTGTGATGCATCTGGTACTGGTTTGAGTTGCGTGTTGATGCAAGAAGGAAGAGTGATCGCTTATGCCTCGCGGCAGCTTAAGCGACATGAGGAAAATTATCCAACTCATGATCTTGAGTTAGCAGCAGTGGTTTATGCCTTGAAGATATGGCGTCATTATCTGTTGGGCAGTACCTGCAATGTGTACACAGATCACAAGAGCCTGAAGTATATCTTCACCCAAGAAGAGCTGAACATGAGGCAGTGAAGATGGCTTGAGTTAATCAAGGACTATGATATCGAAGTGCACTACCATCCGGGTAAGGCAAATGTGGTCGCCGATGCACTCAGTCGCAAGTCATACTGCAATTGTCTGACGACGAAGCCCTACGATCTTTCCTTGTGCCATGCTCTTGAAAGGATGGGTATTGAGATAGTTCCGCAAGGAAGCCTGAACAATGTCAGGATAGAAACATCGGTCAAGGAACAAGTCATCGCTGCACAGAAAAATAACCCTGGAATCAAGCACATCATCGAAAAGGTCCAGACCGGTAAGGCTAATTGTTTCAGGATCGATGATGTAGGAGTTGTTTGGTTCAAGAACCGTCTAGTAGTTCCCAAGGTGCCTGAGTTGAGACAGTTGATCCTTGATGAGGCGCACCTGTCTAGGTTTTCCATCCACCCCGGCAGCAACAAGATGCACCAGGATCTAAGGCAGAGATTCTGGTGGACAAAGATGAAGATTGAAATCGCTCGCTATGTCGCTCGCTGTGACACTTGCCAGAAAGTCAAAGCCGTGCACATGAAGCCTGGAGGAGAATTGCAACCTTTATCTGTACCTGCCTGGAAGTGGGAAGATATCAGCATGGATTTTATCAATGGGCTACCCAAGACTCAGAAAGGTTTTGATTCCATTTGGGTAATCGTGGACCGACTCACCAAACAAGCTCACTTTCTGCCAGTCAAGACCAGCTACGCCGTCCCCACTTATGCCACCTTGTACAAGAACAGCATAGTAAAACTCCATGGCATACCCAAGACCATCATCTCAGATCGTGGTACTCAGTTTGTCGCTAAGTTCTGGAAAGCGCTCCATGCCTCGCTTGGAACCAAGCTCTTGCATAGTACAGCATATCATCCACAAACAGATGGACAAACTGAGCGAGTCAACCAAGTGTTAGAGGATATGTTGAGAGCATGTGTGCTCACCTTCGCAGATACTTGGGATGACTGTTTGCCCTTGGCAGAGTTCTCATATAATAACAGTTATCAAGAAAGCATCAAAATGGCACCCTTTGAAGCACTGTACGGCCGCCGTTGTTGTACCCCTCTCAGTTGGTCTGAACCCGGAGAAAGGGAATTCTTTGGAGTTGACCTAGTAAAAGATATGGAAGAGAAAGTCAAGCAAATACAAGAGAACATGAAGATCGCACAGTCTCGACAGAAAAGTTATGCTGACAAGAGACGTCGACCTCTGCAGTTCGAGATCGGGGATTATGTGTACCTGAAGGTCTCACCCACCAAAGGAGTCACTCGTTTTGGAGTCAAAGGAAAGCTAGCACCCCGCTACATTGGTCCGTTTGAGATTTTGGAATGTTGTGGCAAGGTAGCTTACAAGCTGAAATTGCCCGATCATCTCTCTGCTGTCCACAATGTTTTCCATGTCTCCCAACTCAAGAAGTGCCTCCGAGTACCAGAACATGTCGTTGAAGTTGAAGGTGTCGAGCTAGAGCCTGATCTATCCTACTCAGGAATATCCGGTTCGCGTGTTGGATCACAAAGATCGAGTTACTCGAAGAACTACCACAAGGTGGTACAAAGTCCAGTGGAACCAGCACTCTGAAGAAGAAGCTACTTGGGAATCTGAAGACTTCTTGGCAAAGAACTATCCCGACTTTCTCGAATCCCTGTCTATGTAAAGTTTTACCTTTATCCCTTCTTTGTCCTTTCTTAGACGCAAAATCTCGGGGCGAGATTTCTTTAAGGGGGGAAGGTTGTAACACCTCTGGTGTTTAAGCATGTAATTAACTTGACATATCATCATTAGCATCATTAATCATCTTGATCATGATTTCATGTGTATGCATTTACTTAGTGTATCATTTTATGTGATGTACCTCTATTGCAAAAACCCTTATTAGCCCACTTCTTCCTATAGGGCAAAATGGTAATTTCACCTCTGTGCCTAGTTCTATGTAATTCTTGTTCAAATTTAGTGCCTTGATGTTGCTTGCTTTGATCAAAGTTCAAAAATCAGATTTGATTTGAAATTCCTTTTGCAAAACCCTAAATTCCCAAATCCTGGATTTATTCCCTTTCTGATAACTTTTTCAAAATTCAAAATTTTGAGTTGGTTCAAAAATCAAAGTTGTGAATCTGACCTAGAGGAACAACTTTGGTATTTACAGATTTTCCATGTTTCTATATAAAATTTGAAGTAATTTCAAATTCGTTCAAATTCCAGTTTTTGTCCCCTTTTCAGTTTTAAAAATTTATTCAAAAACTATTGAGTTTCAGAAAAGTGTATGTTAGCAAAGTTATAGGTTTTGTCAAATGGAACAACTTTCATATATAAAGATTTTCAAGTTTCAGTTTGAAATCCAAAGTAATTTTGATTTGAATCCAGTTTGAAAGAGTGTCCCCTTTTCTGTTTTTGAATATAGTTCAAAAAATATTTGGAATTTGAAAATGTTCATATTGACAAAGTTGTAGATCTCATTTTTTCTGAGCAACTTTGGTATTTTGAGTTTTTGTCGCACAGTTCAAATTTTGGGAGATATTTGCAAAATACAGAAGTTCAGCCAAAAGTCAAACCCTAAGGCCTAGCACTGTTCGTCCCCTACCTCTAGCCGGCGCAGTGCAGAGGGGGCCCCGGCCGTGGCCGAGCCTCCGGCGTTGCGCGCGCCACGCGTTGGCAGCCGCTCGTCTGCCCCGGCTTGTCGCCCGCGCCCGCGACAGCTCTTTCGCACCCGCACGCGCACAGTTGACCTCCGCCCCGTCCCCCACTGTTTCCCGCGCGTCGCCGCCGCGTGGCCGTCGCCGGCGAACGCACGCCCGAGCCCCGGCTGCACGCCGTCCTTCCCGCCAGAGCGCAATCGAGTGCGCACGCTCTCGCCGAGCTTATCCACCCACCCCCGTGCTCTCTACCGTCCCATAGCCGCGGCTATATAAGCCGCCGGAGCTTCGACCTCCGCATCCACCTCCGCCACCGTGGCCAGACTACTCCAGACACTCCGCCTCTCCACCAGCTAGCCCGAAAGCTCCGCCGTGAGCTCGTGAAGCTTTCCCACCCTTCAATTTCACCTTCCCCGCCTCCGTTTGCCCGGCGTAACTCCATCTTCCCAATCTCCGACGGTACCCCGGTGAACTCGGGTTCGTCAAATACTTCCCCTCCGGTCACAGATACCTTCTCCCGACCCCCGTGTCGTGTTCCTCGGTTTCGCGCGACTCTAACCTGGCCCTTGCGGTCGCGTATGCTGCGCAGGACCGCCGGATCGCCGGAGCGCCGCCGCTGTCGTCTTCTCCCTCGAGCGTGTCGAGCCTCACCCTCGAGAACGTGTCGAGCCTCACCCTCGAGAACGTGCCGAGCCTCACCCTCGAGCCCAAGTCGAGCCTCACCCTCGAGAACGAGTCGAGCCTCGCCCTCGAGCCCTGCCTCCGACACGTGGTAAGCGTCCGAGCCTCCAAATCACGCCTCGGACGGAGGCTTGTTTTTCCGTCTCGCCCGAGCCCAGGTCTCGGCGAGCGCATGCTCTCCGCTTCGCCCGAGTCAGGCCTCGGACGGAGGCTCACTTCTCCGTCTCGCCCGAGCCTCCGGGCCAGGCCTCGGACGAAGCTGTCGCTTCCGTCTCGACCGAGCCCCGCGCGATTCGCCCGAGCCCCGCGATTCGCCGAGCCCGGCCTAGAAGGAGCACAGTGCTCTTCTCTTTTTCTGAGAGATGTGAATAGTGTTCTGTTTTCTCTTTTTTGTATGATTTTCTGTGTGCATCCAAAAATTCTGAAATTTTTGTGGTAAACTCTTTATGCTCTGGAGTATTTTATAAAAATTTGAAACTTGAGTTTTGTGCAAAGATTTAAAAATATAAAATTCCCCTTTTAATTGAAGAATGTAGGTTTTGGTATTTTTGGAGAGTGATTTATAACTCCAAAAATCATGAGACAATTTTTTGTGAGCTTCTTATGCCATGTTTAGTCTCTGGTAAAATTTTGAAGTCTTTTGGAACAAGTTGATTTTTTTGAGCTTTTATTTTAATTGTTAAATAGTGCCTTTTGCTAATTAATGTCTGATTTTATTTGAGCACCTTAATGACCTCCAAAAATTATGAAATTTGTTTTACCATCTGTTTATGCCATAATTAACTTATGTGATTAATTTGGTAATTTTTGGAGCAACTTCATAAAATGACCTTTTTAATTAATTTAGGAAAATAGAAAAAGTGATTAGTGTTGGTAATAAGTGTTTGATGATGTGATCTTTGGATTGTTTGATGTTCATAGACCCATACCCCTCTGGTCTATGATGTTTGTGATGCCTTGTGATGATTATGCTTAAGTCATATAAAAGTTGCTTAATAAAGTTAGCTAATATTGCTAGAAAGGGATAAGTAATCTTTTGTCCACTTTAACAACCACTTATTCTTTGCAAAGCTGTACTCTAGTTTTATCCTGCACTTTGTTCATACTAGCATACTCATGTGCATGCATCATTGCATACGTATAGTGACCGAGGAAGAAGGCCCTGAAGTCGAGGTAGCCACCGAAGGAATCGTCCCCGAGGCAACCCCGAGCTCCGACACCTACACCACCAACCCCGAGTCCGTCCTTTTTGCCATTCAAGGCAAGCCCCGGTGCATTTAACCCTTCCATTTATAAAATGTTTTCCTTAAATGCTTTTGAGTTAAATTACTGCATTAGGTTATAGGAGTTGTGTGATGACCTATTGCCTCCTGCATTATTTACCTCCACCAAAGGATCCACCCGCCTTGTTTTAAAAACTATTTGCAAAATGCTTAGTGATGCTATATAATAGATTTGCAAAAATGCCAATTTCAAAAGTGTGATCACTGAAAGAAACTTTATGGGAATTTGGTTTTACTTCCCGTTCGATGACTGCTTGCCTAGCTAGCATGTGGTCATTGTCGAGAAGAGGTTGTCCGCGCGTACGGTGCCGTCATGTTGTAGTCCGGGACTCAACAGTTGACACCGACCGGGACAGGGTTGAAAAACTGACAGGACTATTACGCTTGGGTGAGATATAACCAAGGTGTAGTTCTGGCTGGAAATTAGGGACCATCCGTATGGGGGCCTGCTGGTCAAGACTTGTAACTATTCACATACTACGGAAAGCTCTGGCTCCGAGAAATCCATTATTGGACCGACAACCGCGCACTGGGAGTGGAGAGATGGCGGAAGTAGCATGTACCCACGTGGGTTAGAGTCCCGGATTGGAGTGGTGTACTGTACTTCCGGGTGGCGTAGGACCGGGCCCAATCTTGGAGGAATCGTGGTAGACGAGTTGGCATATGCAAGCTTGGGTGCTACATATGCAGTGTGAATAGGGATCCTCAGCTGAGTATTCTTTATCCGGATTAACGTTGCTCCTCGGTTATGGAGACTTGGTCACTGACTGTCAACGGAGAGTGGTTCTCAACTAGGAATGTTTTGAAATGTAAAATAAATCATGGTCAATGAAGAACTGAGGAATACTTGAACCTTTCCAAAATAAAACAAGTTTTACAAAATGCTTTTTCTGCAAACAGGACCTGTACTCTTGGGTTAGAGTCCCGAGGTGCTTGTTGCTGGCGGAAAAACTCAAAATGCTTTTTCTGCAAACAGGACCTGTACTCTTGGGTTAGAGTCCCGAGGTGCTTGTTGCTGGCGGAAAAACTCAAAATGCTTTTTCTGCAAATTTCTCGATCTTGTTCAAGCCTTACCTAAGCCTTTCATTCCTGAGTCTTCTCCCTTTTTCTTAGTCGGGTAAGTCTTGTTGAGTACCTTTGTACTCAGGGTTTTATTACCCATGTTGCAGGTATGACAGATTCCTCAGTATGCCTTGGACCCTGCTGTGTGACTGTTGTTCAGGAAGAGGCCGATGAGGCCGATGAGTGATTATTCACCCTCGGGCTGGGTGAAGTATCTTTACCCTTCAGTTGTTGTCATGCGCTACTCTGCCAACTCTATCTATTTGAACTATGGTCTGTAATAACTTCACTTTGATTTTATGTTGAACCCTGGTTTGTAAAACTATTGTTATCTAAGTCTTCCGCTATTTACTCCGATGTTATTTGTCAAAATGTTCAAGAGATTGTAACTGAATTGTGAGATGATCCTGCGGACATCGGGCACTGATGTAGCCCAGTAGCGGAACCGGTCTTAATCGCTTGGCTGTACGGATCGACTGTCAGTGGTTGACGGTGATCAGTGGGCCATGGGATTTGAGCCGTTACGTTACAGAGGGTCATCATATTTGATAAAATATTTATTGACGGTCTGATATCATCACATAAAAACTTTATGAATCGTCACAAAAACATAACCGTCAATTGACTCCTGGTGCATGACAATTTGTGACGAAACTCGGTACCTTTATGTTACATAAGAAACAATGTCGTCACAAATATTTCCGAGTCCCATAGATTTATGACGAAACATAATTTTGCATCATATTATGTCATATTATATGATGAAAATAGGCCCTGTCACAATGAATTTTGTCATAAAAAGAAGGATTTCTTGTAGTGCGATGACCACTCTTGTGGCCTCGGTTGTGTACGGGGTGGCCGGGAGCGCCGTTCCGACGGTCCGCCGCCGTGCTCCGGCCGGCTCCCATGGCGGTCCGCCGTGGGGAGCACCGCTCCGCCGGCCTGCTCAGTCGGCAACCACTCCAAGCCGTTGGATCAACCGTAGATGGTCCAGGTTAGAACTTACCCGTTAGCTTTATAACCGGTCCACCAGGTGGACTGTGGACTCAGTCCATCGCCCAGCGCCTGCGCGTCCACAGCCCCGTGGTAGATCGCACCAATTGCGCTTTGCCGCGAGGCCGCCAGCTCAGCCACCCCGCCCATTCAGCCGACCACGCCCACGTCTTTTGCGAAAACGCCCTTGCCTTTTTGCCAAAATTAACCTGCAGTCCTCTGCAGTTTTAAGTAGCGTCGTTTTCTTTGGTTTAGCCCCTGAGCTTTTCAAAAATAGAACTCGCCGTCCATTACTGCGCAGAAATACGTTTTAATTGTTTTAATTCGAAAATGTCTCC
The DNA here is from genome assembly GCA_009763385.1 of Coix lacryma-jobi var. lacryma-jobi. Classification (NCBI taxonomy): domain Eukaryota; kingdom Viridiplantae; phylum Streptophyta; class Magnoliopsida; order Poales; family Poaceae; genus Coix; species Coix lacryma-jobi. Next base: position 52,197 of record VDCT01001198.1, on the reverse strand, counting down.
GGTTTATTTACAAAAGTGCCATTGAATCTTGTTTTCAACATAACTTTTGATTTAAAACTCCGATTAGAGTGATTCTTGCGCTCACGCGTAGAATAGATTTATAAGCTTTTTATCTTGTTTTAAGTACTATTTGGTGTACTGTTCTAATAGAAATATTATTTGTTTGCATGTGATGACTGGTTTGGATGATTGTGTGGTGCCAATAAACCCGTTTAGAGTTCAAGCAGTTCAAGGTTACCAAGAAGATCTTTGAAGAAGTGGGATCAACAACACATTTTTGGAAGGCAAGTGTAACTTGAGTTCCTTTGTTACCCAACAACCTTTTAATCACCTTTTCATATGCATGTGTCTAATATGATGAACCCTAGAGATTCTACCTAGAACTTTGTTATCCTGTATTCCTTGTTACCTTGGGTTGTGCATATGGGTAGTTCGGCTTAGCCTGCAATTACCAATTATTATAATGATAATCTTGATTAATGATTTATGGAACAAATGTTGGTTCTGAATCTTAAAGCGGCAACCCAGCATTTACAGTACAACCACGAGGAATACATGGCTCTGGTCTTAGCTAAGTGTAACACCTCTGGTGTTTAATATGTAATTAACCTGACATGTCATCATCATTAGTCATTAATCATTCTTGCCTTGCATTTATGTTTGCTTAGTGCTTGTGTAACAATCTCTTTTCAAAAACCCTAAAGCCCAAATCTTCCTATAAGGGCAAAAAAATGGTAATTTCACCTCTGTGCCTAGCTTTGTGTGATTCTTGTTCAGTTGGATGTCTTGAAGTTTTGTTGTGTTGGCCAAAGTTCAAAAACCAAAATCAGATTTCAAATCCCTTTGCAAAACCCTGATTTCCAAACCCTGGATTTTATCCCTCTTTTTGTAATTCAAAAATTATTCAAAATTTGAGGTTGGTCAAAAAAGCAAAGTTGTAGATCTGGTCAAGAGAAACAACTTTGGTATTTACAAATTTTCAAGTTTCTGTACAAAATTTGAAGTAAATCCAAATTCATTCAAATTCCAGTTCTTGTCCCCTTTTTAGTTTTCAAAATTTATTTAAAAACTATTGAGTTTCAGAAAAAAGGTATATTAGCAAAGTTGTAGGTTTTGATAAAAGGAACAACTTTCATATTTGCAGATTTCCAACTTTCAATGTAAAATCAAAAGTAATTTTGAATTTATTCAAATCCCAAAAGTGTTCCCTTTTATGTTTTCAAATGTGGTCCAAAAACTATTTGGATTTTGAAAATATTCTTTTTGACAAAGTTGTAGATCTCCTTTTTCTGCACAACTTTGGTGTTTGGAGTTTTTACTGCTCAGTTCAAGTTTTGGAAGTAATTTGCAAAATTCAGAAATCAGCCCATAGTCAAACCCTAGACCTAGCCCTGTTCATCTTCAACCTAGAGCTAGGGGGGTCCGGCCATAGCCGAGCCGCCGGCGCTGCGCACGCCGCACGCCTGGCAGATGCACGCGCGCCTCCAACCTGCCGCTGCTGTCCGCGCCATCATGCCGCACCCGCACGCGCAAAGCGCTGACCTCCGCCCCGTCCCCCACTGCTCCCAGCACGACGCCGCCGCGTGGCCGTCGCCGGCGAACGCACACCCGGCCCTGCGCGCACGCCGTCCTTCCCACCAGCCTGCAATCGAGTGCGCACGCCTTGGCCGAACTCATCCACACCATCCCGTGCTCTCTACCGTCCCCGACCGTGCCTATAAAAGGGACCGCCGGAGTTCGAGCTCCTCACTCGTCTCCGCCGCCGTGGCCAGCCCACTCCGAAGCTCCCGCCGCTCAACCACCTAGCCCGAAAGCTCCGCCTTGAGCTCGTGAAGCTTCCCCACCCCTCAATTTGGTCTCTACCGCCTCCTATCGCCCGGCGTAGCTCGCCGTTCCCATCTCCAGCGAAAGCCCGGCGAGCTCGGGTTCGGGAAATACTTCCTCTCCGGCCATGATCATCCCTCCCCGACCCCTGTTTCATCTTTCTTACTCCCTTGCGACTCTAACCAGGCCCTTGCGGTCTCGTGTTATGCGCAGGATCGCCGGAGCGCCGCTCGCCGCCGAGAGAGCTCCGCCGAAGCACCGCCAACGTCGAGCTTCCTCCTTCGACCCTTGTTCCGCCGAGCCCTGCCTCCGACCATGGTAAGCACTCGAAGCCTCCGGTCTCTGCTTTGACGGCGTAAAGCTCGAGCCAGGCCTCGAGCGGATGCACGTTCACTGTCTAGCTCGAGCCAGGCCTCGAGCACACGTTTTCCGCTTCGCCCGAGCCAGGCCTCGGCGAACACTTGCTCTCTGTCTCGCTCGAGCCAGGCCTCGGCGAACACATGCTCTCCGCTTCGCCCGAGCCAGGCCTCGGCGAACACATGCTTTCCGTCTCGCCCGAGCCTCCCGGCCAGGCCTCGGACGAAACGCTTGTTTCCGTCTCGCCCGAGCCTACCAGCCAGGTCTCGGACGGCCGAGTGTTTCCGCCTCGACCGAGCCCTGCTGTCCGCCTCGCCGCGATTCGCCCGAGCCCCTGCGAGGAAGGAGCACAGCGCTCTTTTCTTTTTCCTTTTTGAAAGAGTGTGAATAGTGTTCTGTTTTCTCTTTTTTGTGTGAATTAATCTGTTGTTCCTTAAATCCTGATAAAATTATGGTATGCTCCATGCACTGTGTAGTATTTTATAAAAATATGAAACTTGACTTTTCTGCAAGAATTTGAAAATGTAAAATCCCTCTTTTAATTAATAAATGGATGGTTTTGGATTTTTAGAAAATTATTTATAACTCCAAAAATCATGAGATAAATTTTTGTGAGCTTCCTATGCCATGTTTAGTCTCTGGTGAAATTTTGAAGTCTTTTGGAACAAGTTGATTTTTGAGCATTTATCTTTAATTGTTAAATAGTGCCTTTGTTAATTAATGTCTGATTTTATTTGAGCACCTTAATGACCTCCAAAAATTATGAAATTTGTTTTGCCATCTATCTACACCATAATGAACTTATGTGATTAATTTGGTAATTTTTGGAGCAACTTCAGAAAATGACCTTTTTAAATAATTAAGAAAAATAGAAAAAGGGATTAAGGTTCATGTTGTTGCCCTGTGTTGCATTGTTCTTGCTAGCATACTCATGTGCATGCATCATTGCATTCGTATAGTCACCGGAGGAGAAGTCAAAGTCGAGGCCGCCGCCGACGAACCTGCTCCCGAAGTAACTCCGAGCTTCGACCTCTGCACCTCCAACCCTGAGCCAGCTGTCTTTGCTCTTCAAGACAAGCCCCGGTGCATTTAACCCTTTCCTTGAATTTATAAAATGATTTCCTTAAATGCTGTTGAGTTAAATTATTGCATTAGGTTTATAGGAGTTGTGTGTTATCCTAATTGATGCACTATCCACCTTGACCACTGATACACCCGATACCTGCTTTTCAAAAGTATTTGAAAAATGCTTAGCAATGCTTATTGAATTAGACTTTGCAATAAAATGCCAATTTCAAAAGTGTGATCACTTAAGGAATGATTATGGGAATTTGGTCTTACTCCCCGGTTGTTGGTTAGGTATCTGATCCGTACCTAGTCAATAGCGAGGAGAGGTTGTCCGAGCGTACGGTGCCGTCATGTTGTAGTCCGGGACTCAACAGTTGACACCGACCGGGACAGGGTTGAAAAACTGACAGGACTATTACGCTTGGGTGAGATATGACCAAGGTATAGTTCTGGCTGGAAAATTAGGGACCATCCGTGTGGGGGCCTGCTGGTCAAGACTTGTAACTATTCACATACTTCGGAAAGCTCTGGCTCCGAGAAATCCTTGATTGGGACCGACAACCGCGCACTGGGAGTGGAGAGATGGCGGAAGTAGCATGTACCCACGTGGTCGTCGTACCTGGAAAGGAGTGGTGTACTGTACTTCCGGGTGGCGTAGGACCGGTCCAATCTTGGAGGAATCGTGGTAGACGAGTTGGCATATGCAAGCTTGGGTGCTACATATGCAGTGTGGATAGGGATCCTCAGCTGAGTATTATTTATCCGGATTAACGTTGCTCCTCGGTTATGGAGACTTGGTCACTGACTGTCAACGGAGAGTGGTTCTCAACTAGGAATGTTTTGAAATGTAAAATGAATCATGAACGATGAAGAATTGAGGAATACTGAATCTTTCAAAAATAAAATAAGGTTTACAAAAATGCTTTTCTGCAAAATACTTGATCTTGCTTAAGCCTTACCTTGACTACCCTAAGCCTCTCATTCCTGAGTCTTCTCCCTTTTCTTTAGTCGGGTAAGTCTTGTTGAGTACCCCAGTACTCAGGGTTTGTTACCCATGCTGCAGGTATGACAGAGTCCCCGATGTGTCTTGCACCCTGCTGCGTGACCATCGTCCAGGAAGAGGCCGATGAGGCCGAAGAATAGTTGTACACCCTCGGGCTGGGTGATTATAAGTATCTTTGCTATTCTCCACTATGTTGCCTATGTCTATTTCTATTATCAAGAACTTGGTTTGTAATAACTGCACCTTAATTTCTATTTGGAACCCTGCTTTGTAAAACTAATGTTATTTAAGTCTTCCGCTCTTTATTCCGATGTTATTTGTAAAAGTATGCAATGCTGTAACCAAATTGTGAGATGATCCTGCGGACATTGGGCACTGATGTAGCCCGGTGGCGAACAGGTCTTAATCACATGGAACATGGGTTCGGCTGTCAGAGGTTGACAGGGACACGTGGGCCATGAGATTAGGGCCGTTCCGTCACAGAGTGGTATCGGAGCATCTCACTTTAACGTTGCAGTGTTCGTTTTTGCGAAAACTTCAAAAGACCTTTTCAGTCCAAACAAACTAAACTTGACTATTTTGAGTCCAAATTGCTTCTCTCATCTTGTCTCTCATATGGCAACGCTAGCTAGTGGAACAACATGTTTTAAGCCCTATGTACCTTATTTATTGCATTGCTTTGTTCCGTAGGAACGATTCATGCATCATGTCATAATCACTTAAGTTAACTTCCTCTCTAAGTTCGTTGGGGTAGTATGTGTCGGTGTTTCGTACCCGGGGGTATCACACCAACGAGTAATATGATCGCGTGCTTCTCTTCGTGGATGGTGATGCAAGGGGACACAAGGATTTATCCTGGTTCGGGCAAAGAAGGCCCTACGTCCAGCGGGGGGAGATGTTCTTGTATTACTTGCACCTAAGTGCTTGTACAGGGGAAAATACAAGCTCCGTGAGCGTGGACCGGAGTCCAGACTTATGTATGTGCGTGGACTCGTGTGTTGCGTGTCCGTCGTCCCAAATGAGGGCCCTAGCGTCCCCTTTTATAGAGCAAGGGGTGGCCAGGGTTACAAAAAGTATTACAGGTGTCGGGGCGCATGGTGCCCCATACGGAGAAGGGTAGGAACCCTGTCTTGTCGGGGCCACTGGAGCCGATGTGATCGTCGCTGTTGAGGCGTCCTTGAGTCGTGGCTTCCATCCCGGGCGCGGACGTGGGGGCGCGACAAGGCGGGAGCCGTACAGCACCCATCCCGGAATGTACAGTACGCGGTGAGGTCCCTCCGGGTCTTGGGGTACCTGTCCTCCAATAGCACGAAAGTAGTCGGGGTTCGAAGGGCGCGGAGCCGGCTTCGAGGTGGTGCCACGGGGGCTCAAGGGGCGCGGAGTCGGCCTCGAGGTGTTACAGTGCAGAGCTCGAGGGGCGCGTAGCCGGCTTCGAGGGGTTACAGTGCAGAGCTCGAGGGGCGCGTAGCCGGCTTCGAGGGGTTACAGTGCAGGGCTCGAGGGGCGCGTAGCCGGCCTCGAGGGGTTACAGTGCCCGGCGTGGCCGAATAGTGCTGCACTGGTGCCCTTTTGCCCATGCTTGTGGTGAAAACGTGACTTGACCTTTACACCGGGTTACTGTGGTACATGACCGGAGTAGGTGAAGGCATTAAATGCGTGGTATGGGCTGGTACGGCTGTCTATGCAACTCGAGGTTCGTGCGTTAAGGCTCGAGGTGTGGAGGCGCGCTTGCCCGAGGTCTGGAGGGCTCGAGCGAGACGGGGAGCGATCGTGCTTGCCCGAGGCCTCGCTGGGAGGGCTCGGGCGAGACGAAAATAGAGCGTTCGCCCGAGGCCTGGCTGGGAGGGCTCGGGCGAGACGGAGATGGAGCGTTCGCCCGAGGCCTCGCTGGGAGGGCTCGGGCGAGACGGAGATAGAGCGTTCGCCCGAGGCCTCGCTGGGAGGGCTCGGGCGAGACGGAGATAGAGCGTTCGCCCGAGGCCTCGCTGGGAGGGCTCGGGCGAGACGGAGATAGAGCGTTCGCCCGAGGCCTCGTGGGAGGGCTTCGGCCGAGACGGAGATAGAGCGTTCGCCCGAGGCCTCGCTGGGAGGGCTTGGGCGAGACGGAGATAGAGACGGAGTGTTCGGGTGTTTGCGTTGATTGGGGGTACCCCTTTTTCGTACCACCGACAGTATGCCTTTACCTGTTCTTGCTAGCCTTTCTCATCCATCTTCTCTTATCCAGACATGGCCCGTATCAAGCTGACTGCCCGCAAGTCGACTGGACCGCATGGTGTGCCACGCCACCAGCTGGCACCACGCGCTGGGGAGGAGACTGGAGAATCTTCCAACGGTCGTCGCTTTCCCCGCCGCACCCGTAAGAACCTGAAGGAGGAGATCAAGGATCTGAAGGCTGAGCTAAAGAACTTGGAGCATGACTTCTACCACTCACGCCTGGAGTTTTATGAGGCACGAGCTTCCCTGGAGCAGGCCAATCGGAATACGGTTCGCGCTATCGAGCAGCGCAATGATGCTTGGACCCGCGAGGACGTTACCAGAGCCCAGCTCCATGGACTGCAGCAGTACACAGCTCAGATTGAACAGTTCAATGATATGCTTCATGAGGAAGTGCATCAGCTGTATGATCAACTCCACCCCTTGGTACCCCCGGTTATGGAAGACCCTGAGGACGGAGTAGTGGAAGAACCCGATGTGGAACAAGAGCCAGACGTGGACGAAGAAATTGAACCTGCTGAGGACGTCCACGCTGAAGACGAGGACGAGGAGGAGGAGCCTGAGCTCATCCTCGAAGAAGACGACGACGAAGACATGATCATCATCGACGACGACTAGACTCGTAGTGTCTGTACCATCTGCTTACCTAAAACCTTAGTCTAGGTTTGGGGGCGTTAGTCTGTCTGTTGCCAAGTCTGGCATGTATCTTTCTTTTCGCATCTTTTCCCTTTATCGGTCTGTATCATCTATCAATCACCTTATCAAGTCATCAGTCTTTTGTATCAGAAGAAGCTATCAGTCTGTTGTTTTTAGAACCCTATCTATGAATGCTAAGTTCTAAGTTGCTTAACAGATGCCTGTGAACACTCGCACTGGAGCTGGAGGTTCTGATGATGCCAACCTCCCAAACCCTCCACCTGTCCCAGCCACCCTAGCAGATGCCATTGCAGCCTTGGCCGCCGCTGCCAACCTAATGGCTCAAAACCAAGGACAACAGAACTTTCACCGTGGTCGCCACAACATCAACCAAGAGACCACCTATGTGGAATTCACCGAAACTCGTCCACCGGTCTTCACCAAGGCCGATGAACCCCTCGAAGCTGATGATTGGCTCCGCACCATGGAGCAGAAGTTTGGTCTTATCAACTGCACCGATATCCAGAAGCCACGGTTCGCTTCACAGCAGCTTCATGGTCCGGCAAGTGCTTGGTACGCCAACCTGTTGGCTGCCCAGCCAGAAGGTCATCGGTTGACCTGGGAAGAGTTCCGCACTGCTTTCCGTGCTCATCACATCCCTTCCGGATTAATGAAAATGAAGCTTGATCAGTTCCTGGCTCTCCAACAGAAAGACTCCACAGTCATGCAGTATGTGGGTCAATTCAATCATCTCAGCCAGTATGCCTCAGAGTATGTCAACACAGATGAGAAGAAGAGGGATTGTTTCCTCAGAGGACTGCACCCAAAGATCCGCAGGAGCTTGTCCAATAACCTGACTGGGTCTTATCACGATGTTGTTGACCGGGCTGTTGCTTTTGAAGAAAGCAATCGCCAGTACCAGGAAGAGAAGAAGAAGAAGAAAGCAGGGTCAGACAGCTTCTCTGGCGGTCACAAACACCAGAGAATCATCTATCACCCCAGCCACCACCACAATCGTCTACCTTACCCCAACCAGCAAGTGGTCGTCCGTACCGCGGCCACCACCCATAATGCCAACCAGCAGAGTGCCACACAGCCGAACGCCCCAGGTGTTCGTATCACCACTCCACAAACAGCCTACAACCATCCCTGCTACAACTGCGGCCAGCTTGGTCACTGGTCTCGTGAGTGCCCAAAGCCCAAGAGGTATGCTCAGAATGCTCAGAAGAATCCCGGAGGATCTCAGCAGCAGCAGCACCGTGCCCAGCAGCAACAGGCCCAGAAAGGCAGGATTGTCAAGAAGCACGGGCAAGTCTACTACACCGCTATCAGCGATATACCAGAAGGGGAGCCCATCATGATCGGTAGGTTTCCTGTTGCCAATCACCCTGCAGTTGTGTTGTTTGATTCTGGTGCATCGCATTCCTTCATCAGTCGTACTTTTGTCATCAAGCATGAAATATCAATTGAGGATTTAAAAGAAAGTTTCTGCATATTTTCGCCTGGAGGGCGTATAAGTACTAAGGAAGTGGTTCGCAGTATACCAGTAATGTTGGGGGAACATGTATTTCCCACCACCATGATAGTGCTTCATGCTCAGGAGATAGATGTCATCCTAGGCATGAATTGGATGTGTCAGTATAAAGCCATGATCGACATCTTGAATAGAGTTGTGAGAGTGGATATTCCTAACAGTACCGCCAAACTCCTTCTCCAACTTCCAATGCCTCAAAAACCAGCAGCCACTCAAATAAATACCGCCTATGTTCTGGAAACCCGGGACATCCCCGTGGTTTGTGAATTCCCTGATGTTTTTCCTGAGGATTTGTCTGGTCTGCCTCCTGACCGTGACGTTGAGTTTGCCATAGAGCTAAAGCCCGGGACTGCTCCTATATCCCGCAGAGCTTATCGAATGCCTCCCAGAGAGTTGGCAGAACTAAAAATCCAACTACAAGATTTGTTGGACAAGGGTTTCATTCGCCCAAGCTCGTCTCCTTGGGGCTGTCCTGCAATCTTTGTAAAGAAGAAAGACAAGACTCTCAGAATGTGCATTGATTATCGCCCACTCAATGAGGTCACCATCAAAAATAAATATCCCTTGCCTCGTATTGATCTTCTCTTTGACCAGTTAGCTGGAGCCAAAGTATTCTCCAAGATCGATCTCAGATCTGGCTACCACCAAATAAAGATTCGTCCTGAAGATATTCCTAAAACAGCTTTCACCACCAGATACGGCCTATATGAGTACTTGGTCATGTCCTTCGGTTTGACCAATGCCCCTGCTCATTTCATGTACCTCATGAACTCTGTGTTCATGCCAGAGCTTGATAAATTCATGGTCGTGTTCATTGACGACATCCTTGTCTACTCAAAAACCCCTGAAGATCATGCCGAACATCTTCGTATCGTTCTATCCCGTCTCAGAGAACATCAGCTGTATGCCAAGTTCAGTAAATGTGAGTTCTGGTTAGATCAGATACAGTTTCTTGGTCATGTCCTTTCCGCTGAAGGTGTGTCAGTTGACCCTGGTAAAGTGGCAGACATTCTGGATTGGAAGCCACCTACCACTGTTCACCAAGTCCGCAGCTTTATGGGAATGGCTGGATATTATCGTCGATTCATCCCAGATTTCTCAAGAATCGCCAAGCCTATCACTGAGTTAGTAAAGAATTCTGTGAAGTTTGTCTGGTCACCAGCCTGTGAGCAAGCCTTTCAAACTCTGAAGAAACTATTAACTACATCACCAGTGCTAGCCCAGCCGAACATCGAGAAGCCCTTTGATGTCTACTGTGATGCATCTGGTACTGGTTTGGGCTGTGTTTTGATGCAAGAAGGTCGAGTGATCGCTTATGCCTCCCGACAGCTTAAGCAACATGAAGAGAATTACCCAACTCATGATCTCGAGTTAGCAGCAGCAGTGCATGCCTTGAAGATCTGGCGTCATTATTTGTTGGGCAGTACCTGTAATGTGTACACTGATCACAAAAGCCCGAAGTATATCTTCACTCAAGAGGAACTGAATATGAGGCAGAGAAGATGGCTTGAGTTAATTAAGGACTATGATCTTGAAGTGCATTACCATCCGGGTAAGGCGAATGTGGTCGCCGATGCACTCAGTCGCAAGTCTTATTGCAACTGTCTGATGAAAAAACCCTATGATTCTTCTTTGTGTTATGAGCTGGAAAAGTTAAATATTGAAATGATTCCGCAAGGAACTCTGAATAATATCAGAATAGAAACCCCTATCAGAGAGCAGATCATCGCTGCACAGAAAGATAACCCTGGAATCAAACACATCATCGAAAAGGTCCAATCCGGAAAGGCTGATTGTTTCAGGATCGATGATGCAGGAGTAGTATGGTTTAAGAATCGGTTAGTAGTTCCTAAAGTGCCTGAGTTAAGAAAGTTAATCCTTGATGAAGCACACTTGACTAGATTCTCCATCCACCCCGGCAGCAACAAAATGTACCAGGATTTGAAGCAGCAATTCTGGTGGACAAGATGAAGATTGAGATCGCCCGATATGTCGCTCAGTGCGATACCTGCCAGAAAGTCAAAGCCGTGCACATGAAGCCCGGAGGGGAATTGCAACCTTTACCTGTACCTGCTTGGAAATGGGACGATATCAATATGGACTTTATCAATGGTCTACCCAAGACATCAAGAGGTTTTGATTCCATATGGGTGATCGTGGATCGCCTCACTAAGCAAGCTCACTTCCTGCCAGTGAAGACCAGTTACACCGTCCCCACTTATGCCACTTTGTACAAGGACAACATAGTGAAACTCCATGGCATACCCAAGAGCATTATCTCTGATCGTGGTACCCAGTTTGTCGCAAAGTTTTGGAAAGCGTTCCATACCTCACTTGGAACCAAGCTCTTGCATAGTACGGCATATCATCCGCAAACAGATGGACAAACTGAGCGGGTCAACCAAGTGTTAGAGGATATGTTGAGAGCATGTGTGCTCACCTTCGCAGATACTTGGGCTGACTGTTTGCCCTTGGCAGAGTTCTCATATAATAACAGTTACCAAGAGAGCATCAAAATGGCACCCTTTGAAGCACTGTACGGCCGCCGTTGTCGTACACCTCTCAATTGGTCTGAACCCGGAGAAAGGGAATTCTTTGGAGTTGACCTAGTAAAAGATATGGAAGAGAAAGTCAAGCATATACAAGAGAACATGAAGATTGCACAGTCTCAACAGAAAAGTTATGCTGACAGGAGACGTCGACCTCTGCAGTTCGAGATCGGGGATTATGTGTACCTGAAGGTCTCACCCACCAAAGGAGTCACTCGCTTTGGAGTCAAAGGAAAGTTAGCACCCCGCTACATTGGTCCCTTTGAGATTCTGGATCGTTGTGGCAAGGTAGCTTACAAACTGAGGTTGCCCGATCATCTTTCAGCAGTTCATAATGTGTTTCATGTCTCCCAACTCAAGAAGTGCCTCCGAGTACCTGAACATGTGGTTGAAGTTGAAGGCGTTGAGCTAGAACCAGATCTGTCATACACTGAGTATCCAGTTCGCGTGTTGGATCACAAGGATCGTGTTACCCGAAGAACCACCACAAGATGGTACAAGATCCAGTGGAACCAGCACTCTGAAGAAGAAGCCACCTGGGAATCCGAAGACTTCTTAGCAAAGAAATATCCCGACTTTCTCGAATCTCTGTAGATGTAAGGTTTTGCCTTTTCCTTCTTAAGACGTGGAATCTCGGGACGAGATTTCTTTTAGGGGGGAAGGCTGTAACACCTCTGGTATTTAATATGTAATTAACCTGACATGTCATCATCATTAGTCATTAATCATTCTTGCCTTGCATTTATGTTTGCTTAGTGCTTGTGTAGCAATCTCTTTTCAAAAACCCTAAAGCCCAAATCTTCCTATAAGGGCAAAAAAATGGTAATTTCACCTCTGTGCCTAGCTTTGTGTGATTCTTGTTCAGTTGGATGTCTTGAAGTTTTGTTGTGTTGGCCAAAGTTCAAAAACCAAAATCAGATTTCAAATCCCTTTGCAAAACCCTGATTTCCAAACCCTGGATTTTATCCCTCTTTTTGTAATTCAAAAATTATTCAAAATTTGAGGTTGGTCCAAAAAGTAAAGTTGTAGATCTGGCCAAGAGAAACAACTTTGGTATTTACAAATTTTCAAGTTTCTGTACAAAGTTTGAAGTAAATCCAAATTCATTCAAATTCCAGTTCTTGTCCCCTTTTCAGTTTTCAAAATTTATTTAAAAACTATTGAGTTTCAGAAAAAGGGTATATTAGCAAAGTTGTAGGTTTTGATAAAAAGAACAACTTTCATATTTGCAGATTTCCAACTTTCAATGTAAAATCAAAAGTAATTTTGAATTTATTCAAATCCCAAAAGTGTTCCCTTTTCTGTTTTCAAATGTGGTCCAAAAACTATTTGGATTTTGAAAATATTCTTTTTGACAAAGTTGTAGATCTCCTTTTTCTGCACAACTTTGGTGTTTTGAGTTTTTGCTGCTCAGTTCAAGTTTTGGAAGTAATTTGCAAAATTCAGAAATCAGCCCATAGTCAAACCCTAGACCTAGCCCTGTTCATCTTCAACCTAGAGCTAGGGGGGTCCGGCCATAGCCGAGCCGCCGGCGCTGCGCACGTCGCACGCCTGGCAGATGCACGCGCGCCTCCAACCTGCCGCCGCTGTCCGCGCCATCATGCCGCACCCGCACGCGCAAAGCGCTGACCTCCGCCCCGTCCCCCACTGCTCCCAGCACGACGCCGCCGCGTGGCCGTCGCCGGCGAACGCACACCCGGCCCTGCGCGCACGCCGTCCTTCCCGCCAGCCTGCAATCGAGTGCGCACGCCTTGGCTGAACTCATCCACACCATCCCGTGCTCTCTACCGTCCCCGACCGTGCCTATAAAAGGGACCGCCGGAGTCCGAGCTCCTCACTCGTCTCCGCCGCCGTGGCCAGCCCACTCCGAAGCTCCCGCCGCTCAACCACCTAGCCCGAAAGCTCCGCCTTGAGCTCGTGAAGCTTCCCCACCCCTCAATTTGGTCTCTATCGCCTCCTATCGCCCGGCGTAGCTCGCCGTTCCCATCTCCAGCGAAAGCCCGGCGAGCTCGGGTTCGGAATATACTTCCTCTCCGGCCATGATCATCCCTCCCCGACCCCTGTTTCATCTTCCTTACTCCCTTGCGACTCTAACCAGGCCCTTGCGGTCTCGTGTTATGCGCAGGATCGCCGGAGCGCCGCTCGCCGCCGAGAGAGCTCTGCCGAAGCACCGCCAACGTCGAGCTTCCTCCTTCGACCCTTGTTCCGCCGAGCCCTGCCTCCGACCGTGGTAAGCACTCGAAGCCCCCGGTCTCTGCTTTCACGGTGTAAAGCTCGAGCCAGGCCTCGAGCACACGTTTTCCGCTTCGCCCGAGCCAGGCCTCGGCGAACACTTGCTCTCTGTCTCGCTCGAGCCAGGCCTCGGCGAACACATGCTCTCCGCTTCGCCCGAGCCAGGCCTCGGCGAACACATGCTTTCCGTCTCGCCCGAGCCTCCCGGCCAGGCCTCGGACGAAACGCTTGTTTCCGTCTCGCCCGAGCCTACCAGCCAGGTCTCGGACGGCCGAGTGTTTCCGCCTCGACCGAGCCCTGCTGTCCGCCTCGCCGCGATTCGCCCGAGCCCCTGCGAGGAAGGAGCACAGCGCTCTTTTCTTTTTCCTTTTTGAAAGAGTGTGAATAGTGTTCTGTTTTCTCTTTTTTGTGTGAATTAATCTGTTGTTCCTTAAATCCTGATATAATTATGGTATGTTCCATGCACTGTGTAGTATTTTATAAAAATATGAAACTTGACTTTTCTGCAAGAATTTGAAAATGTAAAATCCCTCTTTTAATTAATAAATGGATGGTTTTGGATTTTTAGAAAATTATTTATAACTCCAAAAATCATGAGATAAATTTTTGTGAGCTTCCTATGCCATGTTTAGTCTCTGGTGAAATTTTGAAGTCTTTTGGAACAAGTTGATTTTTGAGCATTTATCTTTAATTGTTAAATAGTGCCTTTGTTAATTAATGTCTGATTTTATTTGAGCACCTTAATGACCTCCAAAAATTATGAAATTTGTTTTGCCATCTATCTACACCATAATGAACTTATGTGATTAATTTGTTAATTTTTGGAGCAACTTCAGAAAATGACCTTTTTAAATAATTAAGAAAAATAGAAAAAGGGATTAAGGTTCATGTTGTTGCCCTGTGTTGCATTGTTCTTGCTAGCATACTCATGTGCATGCATCATTGCATTCGTATAGTCACCGGAGGAGAAGTCAAAGTCGAGGCCGCCGCCGACGAACCTGCTCCCGAAGTAACTCCGAGCTTCGACCTCTGCACCTCCAACCCTGAGCCAGCTGTCTTTGCTCTTCAAGGCAAGCCCCGGTGCATTTAACCCTTTCCTTGAATTTATAAAATGATTTCCTTAAATGCTGTTGAGTTAAATTATTGCATTAGGTTTATATGAGTTGTGTGTTATCCTAATTGATGCACTATCCACCTTGACCACTGATACACCCGATACCTGCTTTTCAAAAGTATTTGAAAAATGCTTAGCAATGCTTATTGAATTAGACTTTGCAATAAAATGCCAATTTCAAAAGTGTGATCACTTAAGGAATGATTATGGGAATTTGGTCTTACTCCCCGGTTGTTGGTTAGGTATCTGATCCGTACCTAGTCAATAGCGAGGAGAGGTTGTCCGAGCGTACGGTGTCGTCATGTTGTAGTCCGGGACTCAACAGTTGACACCGACCGGGACAGGGTTGAAAAACTGACAGGACTATTACGCTTGGGTGAGATATGACCAAGGTATAGTTCTGGCTGGAAAATTAGGGACCATCCGTGTGGGGGCCTGCTGGTCAAGACTTGTAACTATTCACATACTTCGGAAAGCTCTGGCTCCGAGAAATCCTTGATTGGGACCGACAACCGCGCACTGGGAGTGGAGAGATGGCGGAAGTAGCATGTACCCACGTGGTCGTCGTACCTGGAAAGGAGTGGTGTACTGTACTTCTGGGTGGCGTAGGACCGGTCCAATCTTGGAGGAATCGTGGTAGACGAGTTGGCATATGCAAGCTTGGGTGCTACATATGCAGTGTGGATAGGGATCCTCAGCTGAGTATTATTTATCCGGATTAACGTTGCTCCTCGGTTATGGAGACTTGGTCACTGACTGTCAACGGAGAGTGGTTCTCAACTAGGA
Source organism: Coix lacryma-jobi var. lacryma-jobi (assembly GCA_009763385.1). Lineage (NCBI taxonomy): Eukaryota > Viridiplantae > Streptophyta > Magnoliopsida > Poales > Poaceae > Coix > Coix lacryma-jobi. The sequence goes on along the minus strand of VDCT01001198.1, from coordinate 36,880 downwards.
ATGTTTTGAAATGTAAAATGAATCATGAACGATGAAGAATTGAGGAATACTGAATCTTTCAAAAATAAAATAAGGTTTACAAAAATGCTTTTCTGCAAAATACTTGATCTTGCTTAAGCCTTACCTTGACTACCCTAAGCCTCTCATTCCTGAGTCTTCTCCCTTTTCTTTAGTCGGGTAAGTCTTGTTGAGTACCCCAGTACTCAGGGTTTGTTACCCATGCTGCAGGTATGACAGAGTCCCCGATGTGTCTTGCACCCTGCTGCGTGACCATCGTCCAGGAAGAGGCCGATGAGGCCGAAGAATAGTTGTACACCCTCGGGCTGGGTGATTATAAGTATCTTTGCTGTTCTCCACTATGTTGCCTATGTCTATTTCTATTATCAAGAACTTGGTTTGTAATAACTGCACCTTAATTTCTATTTGGAACCCTGCTTTGTAAAACTAATGTTATTTAAGTCTTCCGCTCTTTATTCCGATGTTATTTGTAAAAGTATGCAATGCTGTAACCGAATTGTGAGATGATCCTGCGGACATTGGGCACTGATGTAGCCCGGTGGCGAACAGGTCTTAATCACATGGAACATGGGTTCGGCTGTCAGAGGTTGACAGGGACACGTGGGCCATGAGATTAGGGTCGTTCCGTCACACTAAGTACTTTGATTGTTCTAGCTCGTTTGTAGCTTACCGAAAGGGCAAGAGGGGTGTACCATGTAGGTATGGCCAGTCCCACTAGGGTAAGTACTTTGGAGGGTGGGGTGTTACCTTAGTGGGGAGGTGTTCATAACTCTTGGGAGACAGAAACCTTAGCGGCTACGACTTGTTAGACCAACTTTGGGAAGGCTTCGTAGTGATCCCTGCCGACATACCTTGGTAGTGAATTAAGAGGTTGGCCGCCTCGGGCAATGGGCAATCATGACTTGTGGGTAAAGTTGTACACACTCTGTAGAGTTAAGAATAAACTGATATATCAGTCGTGCTCTCGGTCATGAGCGGCCTGGATCCTTTATGAGACAGTTCTATGAAATAATGTGGGTGATGATAATCTTGATGATACTTAATTATACTTTCACCATGGGAGCTTAAGCATGACGTAGAGACATAGGTCTAATAAATATAATATGACCAACTAAAAATGCTTACCGCAGTTCAGCCGTGTCTATCCTTTTGAGCCTTGCATCCCTCATGTTATATTTGTTGAGTATGGTGCGCTCACCCTTGCTTTGCGTGCAATCAATGAAAATCCCGGATGGGTACCAGATGGTGGAATCAAGTGAGAAGTTATAGAAGATGTTCCAAGAGTTCTAGGCGAGTGTTCCCCCAGTCAACCGTCCCTATGAAGTTTGGTGCTCCGAAGAGTAGTTTCCGCTCTGCTTTGTTTTAGATGTAAGTCTTGTTGTATCCATGTTTTGATATATAATAAAGCATTGTCTTTGAGAAATTCCATATTTGTTGCTATATGTGTCATGTGGACTTCCTGGGAATACATATAGAGGGCACTTGGTATTCTTCGGAAACCGGGTGTTACAAATTGGTATTAGAGCAATGTTGACTGTAGGACGCAAGCCTAGTTAGAATTAAACGTTTTAAAAGTTTTGCTTCACTCTCTCTTGACCTTGTAATCTATTAAAAAGTATTCTTAACTCCTTGTCTCTATTCTTTTGCAAATTCTTGATACTCAAACTTTTAGATCTTGTTTTACCATGGCCTAGAATGAAGTTGTCACCTCTCTTGTCCAATAGGAGACTTGCCCATTTTATAAAATAAGAACGTGTAGTAACGAGTGTTGAGTCGAGTCTTATGTATGTCATGTGCAACTAAGTGGTTGTATGTTTGACTTTGTGATCATGATTCACTTGGATCTTTATCATGATTGTGATGAGTTGTGGAAGTGATGACCACATCTTCGTCTAGCTAGAAGTTAAGGCTTAAGTTTGTAGGATTAGATCGTTGGGGTTCAATTCTATCTTCCTTATCAATCTCTTATCTCAGTGTGTTATCTTTATCAAAGTTCAGTGGAGCCGACTTCCAAGAAGATGAGGCAACTTGGAAAAGAGAAGAAGGTTTCATATCAGAGCATCCCATTTTTTTCGAATCTTTGTCCGAATCTCGAGGACGAGATTCATTCTAAGGGGGGTAGATTTGTGACACCCTAAATTAGATTTTCCAAATTTAGTAATAAATTTGAGCTTTATTTATTTTCTAAGCATTTACCCTAGGTCAAATATTAATTTTCGAATAATTAAAATGAACCCTAGAGCTTAGAAACATTTTTGTTGCATTCATGTCGGTGCATATAATTTTGTTTGAGTGTGGGAATAGTGTTGGGTGGTTTGAATTCAAACATAGTTTGAATTTGAACAAGTTTTGCTTTGAAAATAAAAAGAAAAGCCTTTCTTTTAAACTCTCTTTCTCTCCCTCCTTTTCGGCCCAAACCGCAAACCAGCCTAGCCCGGCCTCCCTCCCTCTCCCCCTTCCTGCGCTCGCCTTGGCCCACGCGCGGCCCACCTCCATTTTCCCCTTCACCCCTGCTCCGGCCCACTCCCGCGCCCCACCTCTCCCGCTCCTCATTCGCGCGCAGAGGCCCAAGCCGCGGCCTGCTGCAGCCCGCGTTGCTCCACTCCCCCCCTCTCTCACTGTGCTCGAGACCCCACTTGTCAACCGAATCGCCCCTCCGCACACGCCTTTCCTCTCTCTGCTCTGTGGCCCCCACATGTTAGTGAGTCCCCTTTCTTCCCCACCGAGCCGCCATCCCCGACCTCGCCTTCACACCAGCGCTTTTACTCCATCCGTGCATTAGGGGCCATCAAGGAGGCCTTCAAGGCATGTCTTGATGCCACGGTTGTAACCGCCGCCGCCGTCTCCTCCCCTACCACACCACCAAAGCCCTATAAAAGCCGCCCCCTGGTCGAGCCCCCTTCCTCCTTTTCGTTGAGCTCGGGTTCTCCCCGGCTCCAGCCCGGCAGAGCCCTCCCCGGCGTCGAGAGCTTCTCAACCGAATTGTGGTAACCCTCTCTCCCTCCCCATGCCTTTTCTTTTAAGTATGGGGACCCGTAGGACCATGGCACCGAACTCCGAGTAGTCTCCCATGGCGCCGCCGCTTAGGGTTGCTGCTCCGGTGACTTTCAACCCCAACCGACCCCACCCACGAGTCCGCTAGGTCACGGCGACCACTCTTGTGGCCTCGGTTGTGTCCGGGGTGGCCGGGAGCGCCGTTCCGACGGTCCGCCGCCGTGCTCCGGCCGGCTCCCATGGCGGTCCGCCGTGGGGAGCACCGCTCCGCCGGCCTGCTCAGTCGGCAACCACTCCAAGCCGTTGGATCAACCGTAGATGTCCCAGATTAGAACTTACCCGTTCGCTTTATAACCGGTCCACTAGGTGGATTGTGGACTCAGTCCATCGCCCATCGCCTACGCGTCCACAGCCCCGTGGTAGACCACACCAATTGCGCTTTGCCGCGTGGCCGCCAGCTCAGCCACCCCGCCCAGTCAACCGACCGCGCCTGCGCCTTTTGCGAAAACGCCCGCGCCTTTTGCGAAAATGCTCTCGCCTTTTTGCAAAAATTAACCCGCAGTCCTCTACAGTTTGAAAAGGCATTGTTTTTATTAGGTTTAGCCCTGAGCTTTTCAAAAATAGAACCCGCCGTCCATTACTGCGCAGAAGTACATTTTTAATTGTTTTAATTCGAAAATGTCTTCAGTTTATTTACAAAAGCGTCATTGAATCTTGTTTTCAACATAACTTTTGATTTAAAACTCCGATTAGAGTGATTCTTGCGCTCACGTGTTCGTAGAAATGCGTAGAATAGATTTATAAGCTTTTTAATCTTGTTTTAAGTACTATTTGGTGTACTGTTCTAATAGAAATATTATTTGTTTGCATGTGATGACTGGTTTGGATGATTGTATGGTGCTGATAAACCCGTTTAGAGTTCAAGTAGTTCAAGGTTACCAAGAAGAAGATCTTTGAAGAAGTGGGATCAACAACACATTTTTGGAAGGCAAGTGTAACTTGAGTTCCTTTGTTACCCAGCAACCTTTTAATCACCTTTTCATATGCATGTGTCTAATATGATGAACCCTAGAGATTCTACCTAGAACTTTGTTGTCCTGTATTCCTTGTTACCTTGGGTTGTGCATATGGGTAGTTCGGCTTAGCCTGCAATTACCAATTATTATAATGATAATCTTGATTAATGATTTATGGAACAAATGTTGGTTCTGAATCTTAAAGCGGCAACCCAGCATTTACAGTACAACCACGAGGACTACATGGCTCTGGTCTTAGCTAAGTACTTTGATTGTTCTAGCTCGTCTGTAGCTTACCGAAAGGGCAAGAGGGGTGTACCATGTAGGTATGGCCCGGTCCCACAAGGGTAATTACTTTGGAGGATGGGGTGTTACCTTAGTGGGGAGGTGTTCATAACTCTTGGGAGACAGAAACCTTAGCGGCTATGACTTGTTAGACCAACTTTGGGAAGGCTTCGTAGTGATCCCTGCCGACATACCTTGGTAGTGAATTAAGAGGTTGGCCGCCTCGGGCAATGGGCAATCACGACTTTTGGGTAAAGTTGTACACACTCTGCAGAGTTAAGAATAAACTGATATATCAGTCGTGCTCTTGGTCATGATTGGCCTGGATCCTTTATGAGACAGTTCTATGAAATAATGTGGGTGATGATAATCTTGATGATACTTAATTATACTTTCACCATGAGAGCTTAAGCATGACGTAGAGACATAGGTCTAATAAATAAAATATGACCAACTAAAAATTCTTACCGCAGTTCAGCCGTGTCTAGCCTTTTGAGCCTTGCATCTCTCATGTTATACTTGTTGAGTATGGTGCGCTCTCCCTTGCTTTGCGTACAATCAATGAAAATCCCGGATGGGTACCAGATGGTGGAATCAAGTGAGAAGTTATAGAAGATGTTCCAAGAGTTCTAGGCGAGTGTCCCCCCAGTCAACCGTCCCTGTGAAGTTTGGTGCCCCGAAGAGTAGTTTCTGCTCTGCTTTGTTTTAGATGTAAGTCTTGTTGTATCTATGTTTTGATATATAATAAAGCATTGTCTTTGAGAAATTCCATATTTGTTGCTATATGTGTCTTGTGGACTTCCTGGGCACACATATAGAGGGCACTTGGTATTCTTTGGAAAACCGGGTGTTACATGGAACCCCCCCAATTTGCTAAAGGATGTGGCATCCAACTCAAAGGTGTTTACATTTCATTTCTCTTTCGAATTTGAGTTTAAGAAAAGCCATACTACAAAAAGGGATGCAGTATGCAAGCTTTAAGGTGCAACCAAGTGTTCATATTCAACCATACATCCTCATATACCTTGCCTAAATAGCCAGTGAAACAATTTCCAATTCAAAGCTGTTTAGGCAAGGCGGCATTACAGCTCTAGGAGCAGCACTATCGCGACTTAAGTTCTGTCGATTGACAGAGAGGGGTATATCCTTCACCCCCTCTCTTCCCCAATGGTAACCTTCGACCAATTGTATGAAGACTCGACTAGAGAAGCTTCTCTCCCTCTCTCACACTCCATTGGAGCACCTCAACCCTCTCCCTTTGATTCTCACTAAAATCCTTGAGAGATTGAGCCCCCAATCAAAGAAAGAAAGCTTCTCCATCTGATCTTCGATTAATTCCAACAACACTTGGTTCACGTTCAAGCCGGTGATTTGCATTTGTTACTCTTGGAGCTTGCTCCTAGCCGGCTAGCGCGTCGCCCGTGGAGCTTGACAACTTGTGTGGCAGCTGAAAGGTCCTAGTTTGGTTTTGGTAATTGAATGACAACTTAGGTGGACTAATATGTGTTTGAAGTGAATTACACAGGTGATTAGTCCACAGGTGATCATGTGTGGGCAACATATGCCATGGAGGTGAAATGGCTTGGAGAGGTTGCAAAGGCTCACACATGTGATGAAGGAGCTTATTTCATATGTGACATGACATGGAGTCATGTGGCTAAGATGGTAAAGATCAAGACAAGACTTGGCTTGATGGACCGGTTGCGAAGGTGAAGGGCAAGTTGGAGGCTTTGAAGCCATTGGTACCGAGTGTCGGGAGGCTTGAGCAAAGACTTGGCGCCGAAGGACCAAAGCAATGGTGAAGAGCAAGTGAGGTCAAGATCGACGGACCATGGAGGCCATGTGATGATATGAAGTGGGTCATATCATTTGATGATAGGTTGGTGCATGTGTTGCATCAACACCGAAGGAGATGGAATGGAATGCGCAAGGCAAAAGTATATTTATAGGGCATTTCATTTCACCGGTCATAGGTGTGTAGAGAAGTTTATGACCGGATTTAGGATAGATGGTCGTACTATCAAGAGGAGCAAACTTGTTTGCATATCGGTCATCTAGTGCCACTTGAGCGATCTAACATTGCGATGTTGCTAGGATCGAGTGGCGTGGTGAGTGCAAGTGCTAATCCTTTGAAAAATGATTGTGAAAATGCTAACACATATGCACAAGGTGGTATACACTTGGTGGTGTTGGCACATTTGCAAAGGAGAAGGTGTTGGAGTTGAAGTGGATCAACTCGGAGAAGAGAAGGAGGCTTTTCGGTGTGTTCCGGACTCTAGGATGACTCTTGGATTATAATTCTGTACTAATCCTTTGTGATATGGATTAGCTCTGTGTGTGGGTTGTATAGCCCTCTGAGTTAGCTTTCCAAAATGTCCAAGATCATCAAAATCAGAGTTCGGAACTAAGAGTTATAGCCGTTTGAGCGCTAAAAGGTCAGTGACCAGACTCACTGACAGGACGCGTCCGGTCAGTAGAGTGAGTCCGGTCACAAGAGTCCGGTCAGTGTTTTTTGAGGGCTGAAATGAGCTATATTGACAGGACGCTTGGTAGAGTTTGGTCAGTAGTGCGACCGGACTCAGGCGTAGGCGCGTCCGGTCATTATGACCTGACGCATCCAGTCAGTAGAAGGCTGAACGCGTGCGAAAACTAGCCGTTGGGGACGAACGACCGGACTCTAGTGACAGGACGCGTCCGGTCACCCTGTAGTGAGTCCGGTTAGTATGAAAAGTGCCCAGTGAAGGGGATAACGACTAGTTTAGCCCTTGGGGCTATAAATAGAGGTTGTGGTCGGCATGGCGGGTGCTTAGCACCCTTGGGACTTGGTGTCCATGCTTGGGGAGTGCTAGGAAGCCCTCTAACTTGCTTGTGCTTGCTAGTATGCGAATCAATTATGAGTGAGTGATCGCTAGTGCGTTGCAATGAGAGATTGCATCGAGTGGCACTAGGTGTTCGTGTTGCAAGCCGGTGGTGCTTATTACTCTTGGAGGTTTCCACCTCCTAGATGGCTTGGTGATCGAGTCTCCGTCGTGAAGCCTGCGTGAAGATTGTGCGTGGCTCCGGAGAAGGATTGTGAGGGGCATTGTGCTCACCCCGCGGGGATTGCGAAGAGCAACTCTAGTAGAGCGTGTCATTGAGTTACCCTCACTTGTGGGTGAGTTCTTGCGGCACTCGAGTGTCGAGCTAGGTGTGGTGCCTATTAGCCGCCAAACTACCAAAGTGTGTGGTCGACACAACGGGGACTAGCTTGGTGGCAACCAAGTGAACCTCGGGATAAAATCACCGTGTCAACTTCGTGTTCATCTTCTCTGTGGTTTGCAAACTCCATTCACTAGCTTGTATTTACTTGTTCATATACTTGTGCTAGTGTAGATTGCTCTTGCGCTTCTAGTTATCTTGTGTAGCTTACTAGTTACATTCTTTGCTTGTGTAGCATAGAGTTGATCCCATGAGTGACTAGTTGACTTGTAGTCTTGCTAGTCATATTGCTTAGATTGTGTAGCTAAGTTGAGCTCTCTAATTTGGTTTGTGTAGCCTTGTTATTGAGCATTGCTAGTGAGCTTAGGCTTTGTGCTTTTGCTTAGTGGCATGTGTAGGAGCTCCCCAGTTGATTGAGTACTAGTTGCTTAGGTTTGTGTAACATTGCAAGCTATAATTGGTTAGGTGAGCTCTAGCTAGCCCGACACCTTATTTGCATTGTTCAGGATCTTTTATAAGGTATCATAGAGTATAAGTAGAGGGGTGTAGTCTTGGCTAGACCGATAGTTTTAATTCCGCATTTGTTTCGGTTAGCCGGTACGATTAATTTTTATAAATGACTATTCACCCCCCCATCTAGTCTGCCATCTCGACCCTTCAGCAACCCTGAGAGGTTTGTAATCATTCCAATCATCTAGTGATGAAAACACCCTCATCTCAAGAGTTCATTCTCTTGACTTGAGAACGAGGTTAGGGTTTTGTGAAACCCAAGCATTTGGGGGCTACCTCAACAACGTAGACTTAGGTAAGTCTTCGTGGTGAGCTGAACCACGAGATAAATCAGTCTCACTTGTATTCTTGTGATTTTCTTAGATCTATTTGTGTTTATGGTGATTTCTAGGTTTAGTTCCAATCTACTTGTGTGTGCACTTCCTACATATTTCAAGTGGTGAAACAAGTTCTATTCTACCCTATGAAGGTCCATAATTCCCAAATCTACTTTTTGTTGGGTAGTTTTTGAACTGCAAGTTCGTGTTAAGCCAGGGTAGCACTGCTACTCTCCTGAGCAGCAGTTCCGTTGGGCAGCAATGCTGCTCCTAACATTATTGCCGCTCTATGTTTTAACATTTGTTCGATTTCAATTTTTACAAGCCTATTCACCCCTCTAGGCTAACCAAGATCCTTACAAATAGGCCAATAAACAAGATAGAAGGCTACCCCAACCAACTATCTCTTCAGTTATCATCTCTAGGTTTCCCAATCTGTAGTTGCCTAGTTCTACTGCTATTGAGATCCACACTTCGGGTGACTGATACATTGTCTATGTTTAATCTTTTTGCTATAATCTTCCCTCTAACCAGATCTTGTTGGCAAGAAAATAAATCGATCATTCAAGGTAGATCTAAGTTCTTACTTCTTGTTGCTCGAGTTTTAAATCGGTCTTTCCCTTCTTAACCCCCCTCCTCTTTGGATTTTTGTTGTTTTCATTTTCTAGGGAACTTTAGACCGCTTTGAAGGTTTGAGATACAAGCTATGACATGTGAGGACAAATATCTAGAGGTCCAATTAACTAGATTCCTCACGAGCTCCGAGTTTGGGAACTTTGAAAGGAAAGTTCTGGAAAAACCGTGATCCGGTTTTGATTTCTTTCCCCTCAGAGTTCCTTTGATCTTTTTGACTTCAAGCTCTATTGATATCTTAGTGACACATTTGTCAACGTCCTTGTAAAATTTCATCTCAATCGAAGTTGATTTGAGATGATTTTGCCTTTGGGATCAAAGTTTTCAGGGTTATCTCAAGCAGTCAAACCCGGCTAGGCTGACCTAGCATTCTAGCTAGGCTAGCTTTACTTGTTGTAGGGGGCTGTACAATCCGGCTAGGCCAACATTCCAACCCAGATAGGTCGCCTTTTTAGTAATGTTGTTCGTTTTGTGTGTTTTGGTGTTTCGCTTGTCCATTTTGTGAACGTTTGTTTCATGAGTTTTTTAGAATGCACAAAAAGTTTTCCAAGTCATCAAACGACCAATTGGTTTGGATGATTTTGGTTTGGACCCTTGCTTCACTTCAATTGATGTTGAGAGCTCTATTTTCGTATTTCGAGGAATTTTCGGGTCGTGAGTGATTTTCTACTATGGTCTGTTGTGTTGCACTATGTTTATCGGTCATCGCCGAGAACATCTAGCCACTAGTTGGCTCGACCAAGGACAACATGTTTAAGAGTCTTGCAGTTTTTTGTGAGTTGCTTGGGACAGTAGCTATTCAAAAGAAATTTTGGTTGGCTCCGTCTGGTCGTCCAGCCTTTTTGTTCTTCAACTTGAAGTAGAATATTAGCGATAAAGTTCGTGCTGTCTTTTGTTAATTACCCGGCCATATTGTCACATGGTCTTGGAGGCTGGTGAGCCAGCTCAACATATGTTAAGTAGACAAGGTAACAAAGTCTACAGTAGGTCATCTTGATTGATCAAAGAAAATACTATATGTAGAAAGTGTCAACCTAAAAAGTTGTGTTGCCCGAATGCTGCTACTTTAGAGCATGAGAAAAGTCCTTTGCTGTCCCCTTCACAAATAATGAATGTTCGTTTACATATGGAAATGCCACTGCACATGTGAATATGTACACAAACAAATATAATGAAATAATAGAAATAAAAGGTACAAAAGGGGTTTACAACCTGGCTATGGCTTCATGAAAGAATTTACCACCCGTACGTACATGTATAAGGAAATTTAATTAAAAACATGTATAATCTGATGATAATATGGACACGTGTTCGCGCTCTATCCTGATGTCGTTGGTGGGCATCCACCGTTGGAGCTGTTGGTCTGACACGACGGCGCCGCTCCCAGCTGCTGCAGATAGAGCCGCCTGAGAAGCTGGAGGATTTGCTTGCCGGAGACGGCGACGACGGTGGTGGCATCTCCAGCTCCCAAGCCGGCGTCGGCGCCCGTCGCCGCCACCAGCGGCCGCGCGGAGCAGGACGTGGCCACTAAGGCCATGACGACGACCACCGTCAAGATCACCGCAGCGACAGACTTGGACTTGGACCTCATCGTCGTCGTCGATCACACCACTGAGATGATCGATGAGTAGTAGTAGTAGTAGTCTGTCTACCTCTAGGCCGGCTCGATCTCTAGCTAGCTTGCTCCTCTGATGATCCAAGAGGTTCGTCCTGCGCTGGCTCCTATATATATAGGCCGCGGATCGACAATGGTTTTCTTATTTCTTGAATGCGGCCAGCGGCATGCATGCTCGTTACGTGTGCGACACTGCAACTGCAATGGATACGGAGAATTTGACTGCCCAAGTGTAGAATTCTCCGCGCAGCACCTACGTGGATGTTGCTCCCAGCTGCTTGATTTCCTGGAAGTTTGAGCTGCCCAGTCAAGCAGAGATACTTCACATTAATTATATTCCGGCACACCAAATTGATCGACCAGTTGATCGTAAGTTAACTGTATAGATTGTTTAGTTCCAAGAGTCACTCCATTGTACATGAGGTGCTGTATTATGAGTTTATTCCTTAAATTACGTAGAATGATTTTGTTTCTCGTTTTGATATTAAGGTCCCGTTTTGTAGGGCTTTTTCTCCGACTTCAGGAGCCACTACTGCAAAACAGGCCTTTAGCCCCGGGCCATTTTAGCTTTTAGCCCCGAACATGAAGCCGGGGCTAAGGAATCAGGACTAAAGACCTAACCTTTAGCCCCGGTTCCCTGGTCCGGGTTGATAATACCAACCGGGACTAAAGAGGCCTCGAGCCGGGCCTCGATGGTTGGCCTCTTTACTCTCGGTTGGTATTACGAACCAGGTCTAAAAAGTATTTTCTTTTTTCCTTTTCTTTTTCTTTTCAATTGGTTATTGTTTTCGGTTTTACAATTACATTATATTTTCTAATACATATTCTTCGTTGCTAATATATTACATTAGGGTTTCAAATACGTATTCTTCGTTGCTAATATATGTATGCGCGTACCTATAATAAATATATATATATACATAAAATTTACAATTACACACAAATAAAATATGAAACTATATATATTATAGAGCTAGCTATACATATGTACGTAACATTTACAACATTATCCATGCATCCTTGATATTTACAACACAAATATTGTTCGTGACTTAGAGGTCATACAAGTGTTCGTCTTGGTTTGGCTTCATTAGATCGTCTTTATTAAACCACTACTCGGTGTCGGGCTTGAGGACATGGTCATTAAGAAAGCCAGCGATGGTCTCTTGAATTGCTTTGAGGCAGAACTTATCCATCACCTGGTTCTTCAACCATATCTCCCTCAATTTGGATTAAAAGAAAAAGAAAGTATTAACATACATAATATTTAAATAATTTAAACAAATTAAACTAATTAAATCGGTCACATTTTGTTTCTAGGGTACTAATTTTGTTTTTTAATCAAAATATTCAAACTATCAAGTGGATGAACTCAAAATAGCTTCAAAAATCACATATATATGTGGCAGCTAAAAATATAATAAAATGAAGCTAGTAACCTTTGAACGAGTCGATGTCGACGTAGATGTGATGAAATAGATCAATCGCCGGAGATGTGTTATCAAACAAAAATTACCGGAGAAGAGAACAAACAAGCAAGCAAGAAGACTGTGAATGAAGAAAGTGAAGACAGTGAGAGAGCTCAGGCACGGCTGAAGGTGGAAGAACAGTTCAAATATAGGGAGAGACATTTAGTCCCGGTCCTTGTTCCCAGCCGGGGCTAAATGCCAACATTTAGCCCCAGCTAGAAACAACAACCGGGGCAAAACCTTTAGTCCCGGTTGGTGTCACCAACCGGGGCTGGCCTTTAGCCTCGGTTGGTGACACCAACCAGGACTAAAGGTCCCTCTGACAAATGAGCCATTAAGCAGGGGAACTTTAGTCCCGGTTGGTGTTACCAACCGGGGCTAAAGACCTTTCTAGTCCCGGATGCAAATTTTTCCGTGACTAATGCTGATTTTGCAAATCGTCCAAAGACATGTTCTCTAGTAGTAAGCTTGGAGCCGTTTTATGTCAAATGAGGTAAAATATAAAACAGTCTCACCTAAGAAACCGCTTAAATCATGCTCTCGTAGAGGTTTAAGGTAAGATAAAGCCAAAAATAATGGCTTCACTCGGCTTCACTTATCCTACATGGCGTCTATATGTGGAGCTGCTTTGCCGAACAATTTATCATAACGGCTCAACTACATCGGTAGAGCTGCTCATGGAGCTGAAGTCTCTAAAAATAGTAAACTTTACTAGTGAAGTGAAGTCATGCCAAACATGGTCTAATTATTAGCTTTTCAGAAATGAGACGAAGATGCATCGATCTATTCTATTTCACAAACAAAACAAAACAAGGAATGAGGAACCAAATACATAGTATTCCGTCGAGATCACCACTGCATGATCGCAAGTCAAATTGGCATGTGTCTCAAGCCCTGATGCTTATCTTGCTTCCATTTTTTTTTCTATTTTACCTCAATATCGTGTAATAGATTTTTTTTCTTATATCATATAGTATTTGATAAAGTGGAGGGCGCATATAAAATCGTTTTTTGTTGTTGTTAACAACATGAATGGTTCCATATATGGCTCCAAATAATTCTAGAACAACACTACTTTAAGCAACTGCGTTCTTTTCTATAGTCAGCTCAATCAAAATCCAGTACTAAAAATGGTTTCCGAAATGAACCGTCTCTAAAAATTTATTGGTATTTTCATTCGTCTCTAAAAACCCCTATACTTAGAGACGTGCGCTCTAGATTCAACTACCATTAAAATAGATTTCTAGAAAATGATTTGTAGATGTTACCGTATCTTCGAGCCGTCTCTAGAACTTTAATTTGTAGAGGCAACTCTTGTTTCCGGCTACCTCTAGAATCCATTTGTAGAGGAGGTTTCTATTTTCATTCAGTTTTGCAAAACGATTTGTAAAACCTCCTAGGAGAGACGCAAAAGTATGCGCGGCTGGCCAGCCACCCGCTACTACAATAAATTTAATAGAGGCATGCAAATCATCCTCCTCCGCCAAAAGGTAATGGTTAATCTAGCCTTAACAGATGCGGTTAGTCTGCCCGTCTCGATTAATCTCTTAACTGAGATAGTTATGTTGAGGCGCTCATCTCAGATTATGTCACATCCGGTTTTAAGAACAAAACCAGGTATACACCATATGTGAGCCCAGGAAGTCAAATCTCACATATAGCCACAAATAAAAGGTAATATCGAAAGACAATGCTCATATATAACATATAAACACAAAGAACATAACCTTAAGAAGCAGACAGCGGGAAGACAATCCGATCTTCAGATGGAGACACCAACTTCACAGGGAACAACTGACTGGTTGACCACAAGCCTAAGCTTCTCCAAAGCTTTACACTCTGAGGTGTGGGAAAAAGCAAGAGTGAGTCCATGTCGAACTCCACAAGTATAACAACAAGTGATATAGATCCCAAGTTTCATGATCAATGTAACATAAATAATGAATAGCATAGAACGGTAAATAATGAACATGTTAACCAACAAAAGTCATAAATATAAAAGTCTTCAAGGCCGCTCGTGTCCTTGAGCAAGGCTAATATATCAGTTTAATAAACTTTGCGCAAAGGTGTACACTTTCCCTGCGAGACGTGAATTGCCCTTTCGCCCGAGGTGATCAGCCTCTTAACTCACTTCCAAGGAAAGTCGGCAGGGTTCACGATGAAGCTTTTTAAAGGTTCGTCTAACAAGTTAGGGCCGCTAGGTTTCATTAGTCAGTCTGGGTGATTCAACCAGTCGCAGGGATCCCCAGTCTGCTATCGCCATTTGCGCCACAAGGGTAACCTCTAACAAGATAGAAAAGGTCCTCATACTGAGCTAAAGCCAGAGCCATATAACCCCCAACAGTTGTACTGTAAATCCCGAAGGTGCTCGTACAAATAATTTCTTAAGTTGCTAATAAGCCATTTTTATCATTCGATGCATACATTAATTAAGTAACATGATCATGATTGCGAAAAGAAAACTCGATTGCTATACTTGCCTTAACTCAAGATCCTTCTTCGGCTGACTTGTATACTTCCAAAGGTTGACTCTTGATCTTGAACTCTTGATCACGAACCTCTTCTTGATCACCAACGTATAACTCACCGACTGGACATACGATCATAGAACACCACGCAAACATCCAAAGGCAATCATGCAAAGCAAAACAAAGCCTATAATTAGAACAGTACAACAATCAATAAATAAATAATATGAAAAGTTTTGAAAACAGATCTACGGTTCACTACGGTCACACAGACGCGAAGATCACTCTAATCGGAGTTGAAACGGAAAACATATATAGCCTAAACAAGTTACAAAACACTAATTACTAGATTAGATTTAACTCAAATTTTAATTACAGAAACCAGTAGTTAAAGTTATTTATTTTGAAAGATCTTTTCGAAACGAATCGAATCTAATGCAAGTTAAACGGATCAAAACGGAGTTAAAACAAAGATTTTATGGCTAAAACAAAACCAGTGGTGGAGTGTGTGGTTAGTCTACCATGGACCAAGTCTATGGTGATGAATGCGTATCAATGTATTTCTATTGTATTTCTGAAATTATTTTCCCAAAAAAAACGGCCACAAAACATAGTGAGGTCATGCTTATATCATCCTGATGTCATCAAGCTAACAAGAAGCATGCCTCCGGCTGGTGCTTTCTCGGTTGTTCACGTGATGTCGAGCAGTTTGCTGCAAGTGCGAGTGCGTGTTCGGAGGGGCGCAGGGCGGCAGTCTTAGGCAGCGGGCGCGCGCTAACAAGCATAGCGACGCATGCACGTTCGCAACAACAGCGACGCACGTGCGCCGTGATGAGTTATCCGCGCACGAACCAGCAAGTTGTGCGTACTAAAGTTTTGGTCTATAGACTTTGGAGACAGGTTCTCTTGTCTAGCTTCTGGGTCTATTTTTTAGTATATAACCAGTTTTTTCTAGCTTATTATTTTTTCTCTTTCGGGATAGCGGGTGTGTGGGTAGTGAATGGGCGGGGGATGGTTTTACTTTCATATATAAGTAGAAGTAATAAACTAGAATATAAAATGCAGAAATCAATTGTGAAAAATAGTAGATATAAATAGTTTAATACATAATCATTGATTGGCATAAAATGTTTTTCTATCGAATGAATAAATTTTCAACTAAGATACTAAAAACTTTCTATTCTCAGCACAAAATTTTTTGCACTTCAAACCTAAAAACTTAGTAATTAAAAAACTTTCTAAGTCATTTTTTTCTATAAGAATACATGATTGAACAGATAAAAAAATAATTTAAGTAAGAATACCAATCACAAATAGGGTTTTTCGCCATTATATGTAAAAAATTTATTTGATATTCAGTAGCATTTTGCTAAAGTTTTCCTATCACTTTTTTTTCGATCAACAAGTTTATCATCTTCAAGCTTCAAATTAACCTGTAACCTGTAAATAATAATAATAATAATAAAGAAATTTAGGAACTTTATAGCAACACATTTAAAACTTTGAATTTTAAGATTTAAATCATTGCAATTTTAAACTTTACATTTTTAAATGCTGGAACTTTATACTAACACATCTAAAACTTTATATTTTAGGCTTTGAACTTTGTAATTTCAAACTTTATATTTTAAATTATATTTGGAACTTCCGATTTTAAGATTTAAAACTTATAATCTTAAATTTATTTTTAAGTTTAGGAACTTTATACTAACATATTTAAAACTTTGTATTTAAAACTTTAAAAACTCTATAATTTAAAACTTTACATTTTTAATTCAGAAACTTTATACTAGCACATTTAAAACTTTACACTTAAAAAAAATTAAAAAATTAAAATTTTAAAATTTGATTTTGAAATTTAGAAACTTTATACTAATACATTACAAACTTTGTATTTCAAACTGTTAAAACTTTGTAATTTTAAACTTTATATTTTAAATTTTAAAACTTTATACAAGCGCATTAAGAACTTTACACTTAGAATTTCTAAACTTTGAATTATCACAATATAAACTTTGTATTACTATATTAAAATCTTTACACATAGAATTTATAAAACATTGAACTATCACATTACAAAATTTATACTTTTAGGTTTGAAACTTTGCACCATAAAATTATGAACTTTGTAATGCCAGATTTAAAAACTTAACACTCAAAATTTATAAACTTTAAAATATAAAATTAGAGTCTTTGTACTCCTACATTCAAAAACTTTAAATTATCACATTATAAGCTTTGTAGTGCTAGGTTCAAACCTTTATACTCAGATTTATAAACTTTGATCTATCACATTACAAACATTGTACTACTAGGTTCAAAATTTTAAACTATCATGTTATAAACTTTGTACCTCTAATTTAAAAACTTTACATTTTAAATTTATAAATCTTTAAACTATGACATTACAAATTTTATATTGTTAGATTCAAAACTTTGAACTATCACATTATCAACTTTGTACAACTAAGGTTAAACCCTTTACACTCAGAGTTTATAAACTTTCAACTATCACATTATAAATTTTCTAATGCTAGGTTCAAAATTTTAAACTATGACGTTATAAAAATAAAGTTTGTGTAGAGTTTTAAAAACACTTGAAACTTTGTATTTTAAGATCTAAAACTTTGTATTTTTAAATTTTATACTTTAAATTCAAAAACTTTATACTACCACAATTAAAACTTTGTGTTTTAAAATTTAAAGGTTTTAATTTTAAATTTATTTTTAAAATTGAGAAACTTTATGCTGGCACATTTAAAACTTTATATTTCTAAAACTTTGTAATTGCAAACTTTGTATTAACCAATTTAAAATTTTGAATTCAAAATTTAAAACTTTATTTTTAAAATACAAAACTTTATACTAACATATTTTAAACTTTGTATTTCAAGGTTTAAACTTTATAATTTTTAACTTTACATTTTAAATATAGAAACTTTTATCAACAGATTTAAAACAATATAAACTTTGTATTGTTAAATTTAAAACTTTTTGTTTTTAAAACTCTACACCTAAATTTAGAAACTTTATATTAGTTTTTTAAAACTTAGTACTGACATGCTATAAACTTTATACTCCTAAAGTGAAATCTTGTAATTTAAAAATTTTACATTAAGTTTCGAAAACTTTTAAGTACTATATTTAAAACTTTGTAGACCTAAGCGCAAAACTTTATAACAACATGAATTATTTCAAAATATATCCAACATGGATCTACTTTTGTAGATCTCGTCATAATAAAGATTATGGTGCAAACGAAATAAAAAATAGATGTTTCACGAGAAAGTTATCGCATTTTAAAGTTTGTAAATCATCTGTAAATGTTAAAAAACAGATCTGACACATAGCTTCTGTTGGTTCCCGCAAATCTGATAGGCGTGTGTTCTCTCTCCTCGTACTTGTCATTTGGTCCCCGCATCGTAATGCTCGCTCGGTGCTACTTTCGTTGTGCCACGCGTCCGTGCGCTGCTAGGTGATGCAGCGCACGCGCGCTCTCTAACGATTTGGGGCGCAGGGAGATGGGATGCTCACCGTGTAGTCGAAAGGATGCGAAGGAGCAGCGGTGGTGCCGACCTACAGCAAGGGCGACAACGATGTTCTCCGGTGAGGTCGGTTTAACGAACCAGAGGAAAAATAGAAGAACGAAGGTCCATCGGCTCCGCGTGACCAAGGCGAAGCTCTAGGGCTGGCTTACAGCAATGGCGGAGCGGTGGTTTCACGAGACCACGGTGGCGGCTTCGAGTTTTGTCTGGGCGAGATCCAAACTCGGCGGTTTGAAGCAAGCTCACTCAAGAGTTCGGGATTTTGGGAAAGGCAAAGGCGGCGGAGTATGGGGATCTTTATAGAGAGGCTCGGCGTGGAGGATAAGGCAGCGAGGAGGGAGGAATCAGGACGGTGGCGGACTCGGTTGCTGGACTCCGAGCCGAAGACGACGGAGCTGACGGGATGGGGCCACCTGCCAGCGAGAGAAGAGAGGGTCGCGCGAGCGGTCGATGCAGCTGTCAAGCGAGACCCGAGCAGCAGCGACAGCAGAGGACTGTGGGCGCACGCGGGCTTGCAAGCACGACGTCGACTGGGCCGAGCGCGCGATCTTGGCACAGGCTGCGGAGGGGAAGGGAAAACGTTCGCTGAGAAGGGGAAACGTGCCGGGGCAACGGCCCACGCGGCGGAAGAAGGAGAAGGCCGGGGCGGACCAGGCTGGAAGCCAAACTCGAAGGGGAAGAGGGGAGAGAGGAATTTTGCCTTTTTTTCTTTTTCTTATTTGATTTTCCAAAAGGATTTTCAAACCTTTCGAAAACAATTTTGAATTCCTTTTGAACTTTTTGATTTGAATCTTTGGGAAGAAACATCAAGTTTCTGAAACTTAACTTTTCCAAACTTTTTGAAAAACAAAAAGTCTTTATATTCAAACCCATTTTCTGAGAAATTCATTTTAAATTATTTTGAACTCAATTTGGATTTTAACCAAAACCATACATCACAAAAACTCAAATGCTCCAACATGAATGCACAAACGTGTTTCTAAAACCCTAGGATAAATTTTAATTTAGAGAAAAATTTTATTTCCCTATATTTTATGAGCACAAAAATTCATAAATAAATCATTTTTAATTCTAATTTCAGAAACGCAAATTTTGGGGTGTGACAGATTAACATAGACAAACACTTTAACATGTCTGTCTTTGTTAATGTTGTCCAGAAAATCAAAAAACCAAATATATTGCAAACTCTAGAGAGTCGAACCCACGAGCTGTCACTCAACACTACTAAGTCTCTGATATTGCGCCACACACTCATTCATGTCTATATATAATATGCTATCTTTTATATCAATATTTCCTACTCTTATATTGGATATTTTGGCCACTAAATAAACTCAAATGAAAAAACTTTTAAATACAAAGTTTTAAATCTTGTCAAGTACTATAATTTTAGTATAGGATGTATTTTCATCAAAGACAGTTTGAAAAATAAAAAAAAATGAATCTCAAAATATGTGAATTTAAAACACATATTTGTGACTCTAAATGGCTTTAAATTAAAAATTTGTCAATATCAAACATGTTGCTAAGGTTGGCCACAACAACTTTTGTGTTAACTATATGAACATTTGAGACGTTTAGAAACTCTAAATTTTAGATTTTCAAATTTATAACCTTCAGACACATATTGGAGACTCTAAATATATTCAAATTAAAAACTTTTCAGCTATAAAGTTATAGATTCTATTAAAAACTATAACTTTTGTATAGTCTATGTCAACATCCGATATCATTTGATAATTTTAAATTTCAAATTTCAAAGTGTATACACTTACAACAATATTTTGGGACCTAAACAATTTCAATTAGAACAAACTCAACTACAAAATTGTAGATCTTGTCCAGAGCTACAAATTTGATATAAAGTTTATCTACATCTAAATTCATATGAAATACTTATAAATTATTGTTTGTTGCAATCATTAACTGATGTAGACATCTTAAGAAGACCCATCTCTGTAGATTTACGAAGGTGGCCGTGTCTCAAAAATAATTGATTAACTGATTTACAATGTTCGTCTCCATTATGAATTAACCGTGGTGGTTGCTCGGCCGACTGCCGGACACCGAATAATAGTATGATGAAGGAATATAAATGGTTATTTTTTGTATCATCGTTGTCTTTTCGTGTCATCTCTTTGTCTTAAATGAATACTTCGGGCCTTGATTTGGCTACCTAGGAATTATAGGTATGAGAGAGTGGTTTCACTGTAGTTCTCGTTAGAGGGTCATCGTAAACCACTACCTGAAAAAAGCTCTGTAAATACGAGCCCCTTTTCACTGTAGAGACGAATAGTATTGGAGCCGCCCTTACAGTGGCGTATTCATGCTCATCGTTACCAGCCGCCCCTACAAAACATTGTAGGGGCGGCTCGTGATTGAACCGCTCTTACAGTGGAGCACTGTTGGGGCGGCTCAATCACCAGCCGCCCCAACAGTGCTTCACTGTAAGTGCGGCTGGTGATTGAGTCGCCCCAACAGCGCTCCACTGTAAGGGAATCACGAGCCTCCCAATCTGGACTAAACCTACAGGCCCACTAGTGAAGCCGTCGGCCCACCCCAAATCCTCTATCCCCTCCCCAGCCCCGCGCGCGCCTGGCCCTTAGCTCTCTAGCCCCGCGTCGCCATCGCCGCCTCCCACAGCGCGCCCATATGCCGCCGCTGCACCACCACCGTCGGAGCACCGCCCCCGCCCGCCGCAGCCGTCACTGCGAGCCCGCCCCGCCTGCCACCGCGGCGCGCTCCCGCCCCGCCTGCACCGTCCGCCACCGCGCCGCCGCTCCGCTCCGCCTGCACCGCCCCGCCGCCCCGCCCGCCCCGCGCGGCCGCGCCTCGTCTCCCCCAAAGCCAGCAGCCGCACCTCTACCTCATCTCTCTCCCGCAGCTCTCTCTATCTCTTTCCTCTAGCTCGGCAGCCAACAACGCTTCCTCTCTCCAGATCCATGTCGAGTGCCAGGCAAATCTAAGAGCGGGCGGTGGTAGAGGAGGAGGACACCGTAGTGGATCCAATGTTGTTCCTTCTCCGGCCGGCAGATCCGATGGAATCTCATCGGTGACACCCTAGTATGGTCGCAAAGTAAGAGGCCATGGTAGGTCTGGCAGATCCCAACCTCGGCTATGGCTACCTGTCAAGCCCTGATACATCGATGCGGAGATGTAAAGCACATGCGATGGCATTTGGTGACATCCTCCTAGAGATCACCAAGAAGGTAACAGATCTCCACATCATTCTTGTCTTGTCCCAGTTCGTCATCTACACGCACAGTAGATAGTCCTGGCTCCTGAGAGAGCAGATAGCGAAACCTGAGTGGGTCTTTGCCTTCCTCCGATTGGATGCTTTCGCTTGGTGCCTTGTTACGTCTGTGATTAGGTGATTAGATGCTGTGACACAGAAGCAAAAACGAAAATTGGATGTTGTGACAGGAGAAGCAAAACGAGATTTGGATGGGGATATGTGTTCATTTAGATGCTCTGATATATGCACGTTGATTTGGGGAAGAACCGTTGTTGTTATTTGTGTCTAATAAATTTAGTTCGTCACAAATTCTTTTGTTTGCGAAAGAACTCATGCTATTTTTTGTCATGCTGAAATTTCAGTCTAGCAAGTTCTTTTGTTTGCAAAAGAAATTAAACATGGATTTACAGTATAGTGCTAGGATTTTTTTTTTTTGCGAAGCAGTATAGTGCTAGGATAGTAGGACGGATTATTTATTTCTAGCTATACTTTTCATATAATGGAATACTTGCTTGAGACGGATGTGCCATGAGCTGTAAAATTGCTTTTCTCTTTGATATCATAGAGCCTAATTACAGTTATAAAGTTTTTTTTGTTTCCACCATATCATTAGAACTGTAGATATTGCACAGTTATGGTGTTAAATTCCATACATGTTTACTGATTTGGATATGTTCAAAGACTATTTAATAATGTGTTGAATTTTTAGTGTATTTATTTCATCTGACCTCAGATTTGCTGATTTGAACCACGCAAGAGTTATCTCATCTCCTGAAACTGGGTCCAACAATGCAGATTGAAGGGCAGAGTTATCTCATCTCCTGACAGATTTTGAATTTTTGATGTTCCTCACTAACCTGTGCCTTATTACAAACATGCAGCTTCTACATAGTGCCATCGAACACCCTATGTCCTAGGCCTTCCCCATCTTTGCAACACGAAGGTGAGATCCCTTGTTGTACTTGGTCCTGCTGTACGGTGCACAAATTATTTTTGTCTAATGCATCTAATTATGTGTTATTTACAACAGATGGATAGGAAAATTTCCAAAATGAGATAAGCTTCTTGGTAATTATTAATATTCAACATACTCAGAACTAGCCAAGTAGTTAATAAAATTGTAAGATAATTCACTCTGTAGTCTCTACTCTGAAATAGATATATAGTGCCAAGACTCACTAAAACTGATGTAAATGCATTGCATATGTATCAGTACTCTTTTTTTTATGGATCAGTACTCTTTTTTTATGGACCATTCCCCACTTCATCCAAGTTTATTATAGTTATATCTATCTAGCTTTTCTAACTGTAAAAGCATAGCCTACTATTAATGAATATACTCATTTGTAGTATCATACCAATATGGGTGAATTCTTTTATAAAGGAAATCTGAGTTCTAAAACTGATTTTTGGTGTACAGTTTTTATTAAATACGCACATAGTTAGATTCCAATATATTTCTTGCTGGAAAGTTGGATTCCAATATATTTCTTGCTGGAAAGTTGGATTCCAATATATTTCTTGCTGGAAAGTTAGATTCCAATATATTTCTTTTATCATGTGCTGCAGACTCTGATGTGGCATGAGGTGTACATTTCTAAGAGATAAATTGATCTAGTTCTCTATTGTTGTTGCCATTTTTTCCTGCCTACAGAACTGAGTTTCTGCCTTCAAAATCACAAAAACAGTAGTGGTATTTTGCTTCTGAAGTAGTTGCTAATCACATTCCTGGTGGTGAGCATCACCCTCACCCTTTCAATTCCTGGTCTTGCTTATCTGGTCTTAGTTTGTTTTGGGAGAAAACTGACTCTCAACATATATTCTAATAAGAAATTGTTGACCTCCGATTTGTTCAGGTGCTGCTGCCATCTCCTTTCATACCTCACTTAAATGATAGACATTTTAAATAGCCAATAAGTTTTTCCTTCACATTAAAAAATTGACTGGTGTGAAAGCATGGTCTAGTTGATCTTAATAAAAATATTATGATTCATTTTGCCTCGTGTTTATGTGTCTTTTAGGTTTCTATTAATCCTGAGACAAAATCAAGAGCAACAAATCGGGAAGTTCTCAAAAAACTCATCAAGTACTAATGAAAGTTATTTCTCACCTGCACATATTAATCCTTTTTAATTTACAGGGCGGAGAGAGAGAGTATAAAATCACAATCCGTATTGCTGGTAGAACAGATTTGTACCACCTTCAGCAATTTCTGTGTGGAAGATAGAGGGATATGCCTCAAGGTACTGTACAAGTATAATAGCTACACTCAAGTTTTTGTTTTGAATTTCGCTTGAGTAATCTTCTTCCAGGGTACTGATAATTTTTTTGTTGACGATGGAACTTGTTTGGATGGATGGACATGGACTTGTATTAATTCTCTTGTGTTTATGGTTGAAACTTTTATGGATGATGGAAACTTGTATGGATGATGAACTTTGCACTTCTCTTGTATTTGGATTATATATATATTGTGATGTGGTTTGAATTATATATATATGTTGTGTTGTGGTTTGAATTATATAAATATTTTTTTTTTGCTGAAAAATGCACTGTAGGTAGGGGCGGTTCTAGATTGAGCCGCCCCCTATAGTGAGATCCACTGTAAGGGCGGCTAGTGATTGAATCTCCTCTACAGTGACTGTAGGGGAGGTTCAATCACCAGCCGCCCTTACAGTGGATCTCACTGTAGGGGCGGCTGCTCTGTAGGGGCGGCTGCCCCAACCGCCCCTATAGTGGGTGCACTGTAAGTACACTTTGATAGGGGCGGTTGGGCCAGCCGCCCCTACAGAGCTTCTGGAACCGCCCTTACAGAGCTCTGTTGGCATAGTGAACCTGAGTGGCTTCGAAGTGTTAACCGAGGCGCATACCCCTCCCAAGAGTTCTGACAATTCTGTGTATGACACCTTTATGCGTTTTGGAGGACCTTAGAAAATCTATGTGATATGCAATTTTATCACGTTTTTACTAAAAGCACTGGTTTTGGCCCAGGGTACGAAGGAGTGGCTTCACTGCCGTCCTTGTTTTTACTAAAAGCACTGGTTTTGGCCCCAGGGTACGAAGGAGTGGCTTCACTGCCGTCCTTGTTAGAGGGTCATTGTAAACCTTAGTGGCTTCAAAGCATTTCATCCCAGGTCTCACTCAACCGAACCCTCTCCCCCTAATATACCCGAGGCGCATACCCCCTCCCAGGAGTTTTGGCAGTTCTGTGTATGGCTCCTTTAGGTGTTTTGGAGGACCTTAGAAAATTTATGTGATATGCAACTTAGAAAACACTGGTTTTGGCCCCGGAGGTATGAAGGAGTGGCTTCACCGCAATCCTCGTCAGAGGGTCATCGTAAACCTTAGTGGTTTCGAGGCATTTCACTTGAGGTCTCACTCAACCGAACCCTCTCCCCTTAATATACCCGAGATGCATACCCCCTTCCAGGAGTTTTGACAATTATGTGTATGGTTCTTTGGGCATTTTGGAAGACCTCAAAAAATCTATGTGATATGCAGTTTTGCCACGTTTTTGTTCAGAAACACTGGTTTGAGCCTAGGAGGCGCACGAGAGTCATTGTTTCTCATAGATGGACCGAAATATATCCACGTGGGATCTTGTTTTGAAGTGTTTATTACAAGAAACACCATGGTGCAATTGGATTTTAACTACGATACTTGGTTTAGGTGCTACGACTTTTTTCTATTTTATGTGCATGCATGAGTGGGTAGCAGTGGGCACTTAATTGCATGTGTGAGTGTGCATGACGTCATGACACCTAGGATGACATCACCAAAGATGACGTGGAGGAATGATAGGCTAGAGAAATAGGCCAGTGGGGCTTTAGTTTATAGGAGTTATAGATACCAACCCCTTTCTTTCTATTAGGGACAGAGGAACCATAGCGCGATGAGAAAACATACGAAAGCTCGAACAACTTCTTTGCAAATCTAAGAGGGCGTTTGCTGTTAAACTCTACAAGATAACTACATGTGCCATTCCTAACATTTTAAAAGTTTAGTGCTGGATTATATGATTATTTAGGTTTCTTGTTTTTCTCTCTTTGCATGGTGTATGTACGTATGTCCTTTGGATATTTATATCTATATTTGACCTTTCTCAAACTTTCAATATTGATCATCAGTATCTAAAATTTTATATAGATTGATAACACAAAACTAATATTACTATATTTCTTATGGAAAATTATTTTATACTTTATAAATTATTATTTTACATACACTACAAGAAACTTGTTAATCTGTGACGCTAAATCCATGACGATATCTGAAAACTGTCACAGATATCGTCATGGATTGAGCGTCACAGATTAACAAATTTCTTGTAGTGATATTTTGTGTCATGGTCATGGATAAGAAAGATTTTTTTCTCTCGAATACGCACGAGGAGTGTGCGTATCTTTGAATTAGACAGAAAAGAGTTTATGTACAAATTGTCATTAGCGTCTACCGAAGAAAATTAGAAGGTACATTGTGAAACAATACATTCTATAACTCAACAAAAACCAACTATGGTCTAAGGATTAGCGAGCAGCTGGAGTCCGACGGCGTCGACTTCTATCCATCACTTGACATCGATTTTGATCAATTGCAGCATCTCTATTACGTACTGTAGCCGAGGCATTTCTGAAGCAGCAAGCATTTCGCTCTTTCCAGAGGTGCCAGGAGACGAGCACAACTAAGTTGTCCATCCCACGACGCCGGTCGCTGCGCACCGAAGAACGCAGGCACTTCCAGAGGTGCCAGGAGACGAGCACAACTAAGTTGTCCATCCCACGACGCCGGTCGCTGCGCACCGAAGAACGCAGGCACTACCACCAACTGAAGATGTACGCCAATCGCCTGTAACACAAAAAACCAAACTTTCCGAGAGAAGGATAAGAAAGTTTGATTTAAGACAATTTTAAATATTTGTGATCGAGGAAAATATTTAACTAGAGAATGCTCAAGAAAAGTATATTGCTAATATATGTTTCACTTCGAGTAATGTAACATGGTATAAGAAACCGTTACATTAGATTCCTCGCAATAAGGCTTCGATAACAGTACTTATGGCTCAACGTTTCCATTATTCAATTTGTACTATTTGTTGGTGCATAACGATCGGACAAAGAACTAGACGACTATAGTTGCAGATTTAAAAAAAATAGTATTCTAACTAATCAGTATTAGTGGACGTTGAAATCAAATAATGTACATATATGACAGTATTGTTGGATCACACCTGCTCCTACCCCCGCTCTCGTGCAGGAGGGTGGCGAGGGTGGTCAACTGTCGGAACCAAAGGCGAGGGTACAGGAAAAAAGAAACAATGATGCTATTTCTCTCTTCCGAAAATCATCATTTTTACACTGTTCACCCCTTGGTATTTATAGGGAATGCTAAGGGACACTGACCAAATTACAAAAGGGTACAAGAAAGATTCCTTAGCGCCGTACAGCAGAAGGGTAGAATCGTACAAACACGGGTAGCGTGGAAACCCTAACTCGCCTTCCGCGCGTCCGCCGCCACCCGGCTCGTGCATCCCCTCGCGGGAGCGTGAGGGTTGACCTTCGACTTGCGGAACCATCGCTTCAGTTGCGAGGCCCGCATTCGCTTGCCGTCCGTTGAGCCTGACGTTTCTTGCGAACGTATGCAGGATGCGCGAGGGTCACAGACCGTGTTCTTCACGCCTCGTGCCTGCAAGAAACAGAAAATATCCCGAGGGTCGAGCTAACATCCGAAGGTTAGGAAAATGACCCGAGGGATTTGACAAATGACGAAAGTTCTTGCGAAGGTATGCAGGATGCGCGAGGGTTGTTTCCTGTGTCAGCCTGCGTAACGTCACTGTCGAGGGTTCCCTCCCCCAACAGTAGCCCCTCGACGGCTTGGATCTAAAAAGAAACGATCTTTAGGCCCAAGCAACGCCTTTTGTTTCGAAACGACAAGAGTCCCTCGGCAGCGACGCCCGCGGCTGCTTGTGGGTCGGGCCGTATGTTTTGTTTTGTTACTGTGCATCTCATTTTTTGTGCCGTGTTTTCGGGGGCCGTGCCGAGTTTGTCGGGTTGGGTGGCTCATTCTTTGGCCTATAAATAGTTGGGGTTGGTGGGAGTTTGAAACTGAGCTATCCTTTTGCTGTAGCCATCCTGCTGTTGCGATTTTGTTATTGCGAGGGTTTGTTGGGTCTCCTGCGAAGGTTGAGTGGCTTGTAAGTTCTGCGAAGGTTAGAGCTAGAGAGATGGCTAGGTCAAAGCAGACTGCCGGTGTTGTGTCTCCGTCTGCTGTGGACGACAGAGTGACCTTTGAGTTTGGACTTAGTCGGGTTTGCAACTCGGACCTGGCGTCCTACGTTAGGCGAGGCTGGATTGAAGATGGAAAGGCAAGGGCCAGCGCTGGAGAGACTGTTCCGAAGCCTGAGGCCGACGAGGTTGTCGTATTTGAAGAGTTCTTTGAAGATGGTCTACGCTTTCCGGCGTCTTCATTTGTGACTTCGGTGCTTCAGCATTTTAAACTGAAGTTTCATCAGCTGACACCGTCGTGCTTTACGAAGCTATCCATTTTCGTCTGGGCTTGTCGCTCTCAAGGTGTGGTCCCGCACATCGAAGGCTTCGTGCGGACTCACCGTGTTCACATGCAGCCAAGGAAAATTACTGATAGCGAAGGTAACATTAGTTTGGGTCAGTTTGCAGTGTACACCTTCTGCCATCGGGCTGGCTCGGAGCTTCCAGTGCAAGCTTAGAAAAATAAGTGGGCGAGTGGGTGGCAGGAGCATTGGTTCTACTATAAGCTATAAGCAGAGCTGATGATCTTTGCGGCGAACTTCCACCCCTCGGTGACGTGACCGCTGAAGCATCGATGTCCGAAGAAGCGCACACGTCTGTTGACTGTTTGAGGGTTATTGCTCGCTCACAGTGCGCTCGCGACCTAGTTGAGGAGTACTGTTGCGCTAAGGTTTGGCCCCTCAGTCGGAGGCAAGCCTGGTTCGCGGTTGAGGATGACTCTGACTATGAGGCGAGGGGTTTGAAGAAACCGAAATTGGATTTGAACAAGATCTGGGAGAGGACTCTTAGGAAATTTCCCGGTCGGAAAGCTGGCATCGAAGTAGTTCTGAGACGGGTTCAGCAAACTGTTGAGATTCTTGTCGGAAAGCTATCGACCCTCGAGGTTAAGGCCATTCATAGTGCTGTGGGTAGCGGTGGTCGAGTCAACAGGCTCTTCGACATGTTCGGGATCACGTACCCTGATTGGCCTGCACCTTCGAGCGAGGATGCGCCGAAAAAGATGAAACGCGCATCCGCGGAGGAGAAAGAGGTTGTTGTAGCGCCGAAGAGGGGTCGTGGTCGAGGCCGCGGCGGCACTGGCGACAGCCGAGTGAAACGCTTGCGACGAAGGTTGCTGTGGCGTCTGGCATTGCCGGCAGTTCCTCTTCTTCGGCCATTATATCGGGTGGCCAAGCTATTGCTAAGGTTGGAGGTCGTGTACCGCGCGTCGGCGGGATTGGAGCTCTGATCCAGATTTTAGACGACGAAGGTGCCTCCAATGACGATGAGAAGGAGGAATAGAAAGAGGCCGAGAAGGGGGCCGACACTGAGGATGATTCGACTGATGAAGTTAGCGGAACCTCCGGTGATGAGAGCGACTCAGACGAAGAGGTGTCCATTGGTGATGACCGGGGCCAAGCGGTTGTTTCATCTAGCGCCGATGCTGCAGCTGCACGCAGTGTTGATGAGATACTCTGGGTTGGCGGTTTCGAGGTGCCCGGTGACCTTAAGTCAGAACGAAATCCTGGCAAAAGGCCATATGGCGAAGCTACCCGGTCCACTCTTTCTTACTTTGCTAAGAAGATTGGTGTTTCGGATCCGGCAACAGAGCTCTTTACGAGTCCGGACCTTCGCGAGTGCCACTTGCAGTGCGCTCCGGAGGAAAGACATTTTCTTGGTCGAGTGTTTGGTCGTGTTTGTGTGCCGGAGGCCAAGCTTCGACTAGTCAACCAGCCTTTGGGCGAACTTCAGGATGATATTGATGTTAAGTTGGCTGAGTTGATGCTTCTTAATCGCTCAGCGCACCGAAGGGCGGGTTATAACCATGATTATCTAAGCAATCAGTTGGCCGAGGTTGAGAAAGAGAATAAAGATCTCCGGCGAGGTTTGGAAAACAAAGAGATAGAGCTTAAAAGTGTTGTGGAAAAAGTTAAGAAATCCCGGGAGGAAACGCAGGAGGTTGCGAACCGCAACGCTGAATTGTTGTCATCTTGCCGTAAAAAGGACCAAGATTTAGAAACTGTGAAGAGTCGCATAGCTGAGTTGTCCTCGGAGTTGGCTACTCAATCTGATGCGTGGCAAAAGAGTGTGGGAAAAATTAAGGACAAAGTTGATGCTTGCTTGACTGAAGCCGGCGGCTCTGCTGGGGTGCCGCTACCTGCTGCTAACGCGGAGGCCTTCGAAGGTTGGCTCTATAATGAGCTAGATGTTTTCAGCTCATTGGTTGGTAATGAAGCCGACTTTGGGGGTTACGCCGGAGCTTTGGCCATGGCTGGTACTCTTCGCCAAGCTGATTGTGATCACCTTCGCAAGGTTAAGAAGCCGAGCCATGTATTTCCAACTATTGACGAGGTGCGGGCTATGAAGATTAATGATGCGGAGGTTCGCAACTGCGCGATGCGCTTGCTCCGAAGGTTCTGGATCAGTGGTGGAGGTCGTGCCCTTGCCTTTGAAGAGGCGGCCGAAGCTACTCGTCAGGTAATGATGGCATGAGATGTTTGTTTTTGGTTTTATTTGTGGATTAAAGTGTTAGTATTTATTTCTGTGTCCCTTTTTTTTGCAGGCTCAGAAAGATGCGCTGCCCTCGCCGACTGCAACTTATGACGCTGCCGGTTGCTCCCGGCCTGTACCTGCGCACAGCTCCGCGGAGGTTCCTCCGGTTGAAACAGTTCACTCGACCGAGGAGGCTCCTGCCACTGAAGAGGCTGATGTTGAGGAAACAGCCGGGGTGGAAGCATCTGCTGCTGACCAATTTATGGTGGAAACTGCTGCAACTGGCGAAGCTGAGGATGCTGCAACTAGCGAGGTTGAGGCGGAGAAACATGAAGATGCCGAGCAGGTCTCAGAAAAAGGGGGTAGTTAAGAAAGGGGTCATTTTGTAATATTTTGCGAGGGGAAGATGTTGCTGTGAGACACTGAGATTTTGTTTGGCTATTTGACAATGCAGGTTCCTGATGGAACCGTGCTTGAGGTGTTTGATGTGACGCCTCTCATGTTAAATTATCAAGATGCTTTTATAACTGGTGAATCAAGGGCTCGGGCCAAGCTGAGACATCCTTCGCTGTCTTTCGAACGTTTTTGGTGGTCAAAGGTGCAGAGGTACGATTTGAAAAACAGCCGATCAAGTCGTTTTTGGCGTGACGCGGATTATACGGATCGACAAGCCACGCATTTTTTGTTTGGTTCTTCTTCACAACCTACTGTTGATGATGACATCGATGAGGATACGGCTCTTGATTTTTTGTTTGGGCGTAGCAAACTTGAACTGGTTCCAGACGGTTCACTTGTAATTCCGAAGGAGTAGCCTTTAGAGAGTAGTGACGTAGCTCGTCGATATATGTATAGGGCGAGCGTGTTGCCCGGGGAGCTGCCAATTGTGCCTGCGACTCCTTTATTGTAGGGACCTATTGTCCCGATAGAGACGGGGTTTGAAGTTGAAAACGAGGGTTGTAATGATGTATTGTCAATTGAAGATGGTGGGGATTCGTTGTAACTTTATACTTTTTAGAAAAAGTGTATCATGCTGTGGTGAATTTGTACTTATGCGAAAGAGTTGTAAGATTGTTTAATCCCGTTGTGGCTCATTTTTGGAAATTGATAAAGAATGACTTTTGACCCTCGCTCTCTTTATGGCGAAGCTCGCTTTTAACGTTTATGTAAGGTGCTTTGGAAAACAGCGACACCCCCTTACCTTTTAGCGAGGCTCGCTTAATGTTTATCTAAGCTGTTTAGTGAAAACAGCGACGCCCCCTTTCTTATTTAGCGAGGCTCGCTTAACGTTTATGTAAGCTGTTTATTGGAAACAACGACGCCCCCTTTCCTTTTAGTGAGGCTCGCTTAACGTTTATGTAAGCTATTTATTGGAAACAACGATGCCCCCTTTCCTTTTAGCGAGACTCACTTAACGTTTATGTGGGCTGTTTATTGGAAACAGCGACACCTCCTTTCCTTTTAGCGAGGCTCGCTTAACGTTAATGTAGGCTGTTTATTGGAAACAGCGACTCCCCCTTTCCTTTTAGCGAGGCTCGCTTAACGTTTATGTAAGCTGTTTATTGGAAATAGCGACGCCCCCTTTCCTTTTTGCGAGTGTGGAGGTGAAGTTTGCTTTTGCAAGCCCCTGGTGTTTTTGCGAGGGTGCTTGACTTTTTGGGATTTCGTGCCTCCCCTTGTCTGAGGTGGAGGTGAAGTTTGTTTTGCAAGCCCCTGGCGTTTTTGCGAGGGTGCTTGACTTTTTGGGACTTCGCGCCTCCCCTTGTCTAAGGTGGAGGTGAAGTTTGCTTTTGCAAGCCCCTGACGTTTTTGCGAGGGTGCTTGACTTTTTGGGACTTCGCGCCTCCCCTTGTCTGAGGTGGAGGTGAAGTTTGCTTTTGCAAGCCCCTGGCGTTTTTGCGAGGGTGCTTGACTTTTTGGGACTTCGCGCCTCCCCTTGTCTAAGGTGGAGGTGAAGTTTGCTTTTGCAAGACCCTGGCATTTTTGCGAGGGTGCTTGACTTTTTGGCACTTCGCGCCTCCCCTTGTCTAAGGTGGAGGTGAAGTTTGCTTTTGCAAGCCCCTGACGTTTTGCGAGGGTTCTTGACTTTTTGGGACTTCGCGCCTCCCCTTGTCTAAGGTGGAGGTGAAGTTTGCTTTTGCAAGCCCCTGACGTTTTTGTGAGGGTGCTTGACTTTTTGGGACTTCGCCCCTCCCCTTGTCTGAGGTGGAGGTGAAGTTTGCTTTTGCAAGCCCCTGGCGTTTTTGCGAGGGTGCTTGACTTTTTAGGACTTCGCGCCTCCCCTTGTCTAAGGTGGAGGTGAAGTTTGCTTTTGCAAGCCCCTGGCGTTTTTGCGAGGGTGCTTGACTTTTTGGGACTTCGCGCCTCCCCTTTTCTAAGGTGGAGGTGAAGTTTGCTTTTGCAAGCCCTAGCGTTTTGCGAGGGTTCTTGATTTTTGGGACTTCGCGCCTCCCCTTGTCTAAGGTGGAGGTGAAGTTTGCTTTGCAAGCCCCTGGCGTTTTGCGAGGGTGCTTGACTTTTTGGGACTTCGCGCCTCCCCTTGTCTGAGGTGGAGGTGAAGTTTCCTTTGCAAGTTTGTTTCGAAATGTTTGTGTTTTGAAGCAATCTTCAGGGGTATTCATCGATTATAAGCGCTCTTGAATAAGAGTTGCTTTTATCGATGTTTATGGAAAATAAAAGGAAAACTTTAGAATTTTGTTTTTTGGGGGTTGTTGCTTGTATTAAGGATCTGGATGCTGCCTCGTTAAAAAACCTTACGCCCCTTCGTAAGGAAAAAGAGTGCAACTCCTTTGTTTTGGTTACAAGCATGGTACTGAAAAAGATGAAAGATAAAAGGCAAATTACATGTTGCGAGAGCTCGCTAAGGCTCCGCTATGGGTAGAATTTGCGAAGGTCATCAATATTCCAAGTATGTGGCAGGCTGTTTCCTTCGCTGTCAGAGAGGTGATAGGATCCAGGGCGGTTGCATTCTGTTATCAAGTATGGTCCCGTCCATTTTGGCTGAAATTTTCCTACCATATTGGCATTTTGTTTCCGAATGAGGACGAGGTCACCTTTCTTCAAGTCTTTAATCCTTACTTTTTTGTCTCTCCACGTTTTGGTTTCCTCTTGATACTTGCGAAGGTTATGCACTGCACTGCATCTTGCTTCTTTGAGCAAATCTTTGACTAGCAGCTGGTTTTGTTCGTCTGATTCGAGGGTTGTTCTGGGAGAGCCATATTTCAATTCTTCTGGTAATACAGCTTCATCTCCAAAGAGGAGCCTAAAAGGTGTGAACTTGGTTGCTCTGCATTCCGAAGTGTTATGGGATCAGGTGACCGAGGTTAGCTCTTCTGCCCACTTTCCCTTGGGCCTGCCTTGGAGTTTTTTGGATATTGCTTGAAAAATGGTAGCATTAGCTCTTTCGACGAGGCCGTTCGATTGAGGATGCCGGACTGAGGCAAAACACAAGGTTGTACCAATCTGAGCGCAAAACTCCTTGAAGACCTCGCTGTCAAACTGAGTACCGTTGTCGACGGTTAGGTGTTTGGGAACTCCGAATCGACAAACTATTAGCTGCCAGAAAAACTTTTTCACGGCTAGAGAAGTGATGGAAGCCAGTGGTCTTGTTTCGATCCACTTTGTAAAGTATTCCACAGCTACCACTGCGTAGCGAAGGTTTCCTGGAGCTGTTGGTAATGGACCGACGAGGTCCATTGCCCATCTTTGTAAGGGCCATGTTGGGCATATCAGAGTTGTTGGGGCACCTAGGGCGTTTTGTGTTTTTGCAGTTAGTTGGCATCCCTCGCAATGCCTGACAACATCTTCTGCATCTCGTAATGCTGTTGGCCAAAAGAAACCTTGACGGAAAGCTTTTCCAACTAGCGCCCTCGGGCCGTTATGAGAACCGCAGATACCTTCATGAATGAGTTTGAGTATGTCCTTTCCTTGATTCTGCGACACGCATTTTAGCCATGGGGAGATCACCGAGGCTTTGAACAAAGTGTTGTCCACTATTTTGTATCCTCATGCTCTCTGGCTGAGCCTGTTTTCTTCCTCTTTGGAATCAGGCTCGTGCAACCCGTTGATATATGCCATGATTGGGGCTCTCTAGTCTTCGCTCTGAATTGCATTGATCAGCTTCGCTGTTTGTTCAGAGGCTTCGATGGCTGATTGAGTTGCTACTTCATAAAAAACGTCTGGGGGCAACTGTAGTTGTTGTGCTGCTGCTTTGGCCAAATTGTCTGCCTCGCTGTTCTCAGACCTCGGTATTGCTTTCACTGTTATGCCGAGGAAGAAAGATTCTAACCTTCAGACATATTGTAAGTACTTTTGCAGCTCTGGATCTTTTGCTTTGTATTTTTTTCTCGATATGACCCGCAATGACTTGGGAGTCAATGTTGATGACCGTCGTTCGAACTGATAATGCTCGAAGCCTTGAAAGTGCCAGCAATACAACTTCGTATTCTACAGAGTTGTTTGTGCACTTGGAGTCGAGTCTTTTTACATATCGTAGCTTCGACCCAGATGGGGAAACTAAGATGGCCGAGGCTCCTGCTCCGGCTGCTCCCCAGGCTCCGTCGACATACACTGTCCAAAACAGATCTGTTTCGACTCCTTCTCTGCGAGGGTCTGGAGTCCATTCGGCTATGAAATCTGCCAAAGCCTGCGATTTTATTGTTGTTCTTCCCACGAAGGTTATGGTGTGGCTATTCAATTCAACTGCCCATTTTGCTATTCTGCCGGTTGCTTCATTGTTCTTAAAAATGTTTTCGAGAGGGTAAGCTGATGGTATTTGGATTTCGTGTGCCTGGAAGTAATGTTTAAGCTTTCTCGAAGCCATAACCATAGCATAAGCTATTTTTTCGAGGTCTGAATAGTTTCGCTTGGGGCCCTCGAGGGTTTCTGACACATAGTAGATTGGGGCCTGCCTGGTTTTGCTGTTTTCGTGCAGTTTTTTTGATCAGCACTGCGCTGGTTGCATGGGGCGAAGCTGCAACGTACAGTAGTAGCAAGTCCCCTTTGCCAGGGCTCGTTAAGATGGTCAAGTTGGTAAGATACTTTTTTAAATCCTCGAAAGCTTTCTGCTGCCGGGGTCCCCAATTGAATGGAGCGGTGCTTCTCAAAGTTTCGAAGAAAGGTAACCCTCGCTCAGCTGATCTGGAGATGAACCTGTAGAGTGATGCTAAGCGCCCTAACAAACACTGAGCTGCTTTTTTGGTTGTCGGAGGTTCCATGTTGATGATGACATCAATTTTTTCAGGGTTGGCTTCGATTCCCCTTGCTGATATGATACAACCTAGCAGTTTTCCTTCGCTGACCCCGAAGACACATTTTTCGGGGTCTAGTTTCAATCCGGCTGACCGAAGGTTATTGAACACTCTTGCCAAGTCTGAAATGTGATTTTCTTTTTGTTCGCTTTGAACGATCAAGTCATCGACGTAGGCGGAGATGTCATGTTCATCTTTGAAAACTTCGGATGTCATGCGAGTGATGGTAGACCCTGCGTTTCTCAAGCCTTCTGCCATTCTTCGAAAGTAAAAGGTGCCCGAGGGGGTGATGAAGCTTATTTTTTCTTCGTCGTCTTCATTCATCCAAATTTGATGGTACCCCGAGAAACAGTCAACGAGAGAAAGCATTTGACATTCAGCTGCTCTATCTACCAAGGTGCTTATATTTGGTAAAGGGAAATCGTCCTTCGGGCATGCTTTGTTTAAGCACGTGAAATCTACGCACATTCTCCATTTCTTGTTCTTTTTCTGGACTAGGACCACATTTGAGAGCCATGATGGATATTTGACAGGGCGGATGACCCCTGCATCCAAAAGTCTTTTTACTTCTGCCCTCGCTGCCTCTTTCCTTTCTTTTGACATTTTGCAGAGCTTTTGTTTAATTGGACGATATCCTTGCTTTATGTTTAGGCTGTGCTCAATCAAGGATCTATTAACTCCCTTGAGATCTTCCGCAGACCAAGCGAAGGTGTCTGAGTTTTCTTTGAGAAAACGGACAAGGTTGTTTTCTGTCTGGGTGTCAAGGCGAGCTGAGATGATTACTTTCCTTTCGGAGTTGCCCTCAAAGAGCTGTACTGGTTTGGTTTCCTCTTTGGGTGATGCTCTTATTTGGTCACAGTGTGCTTCACCTTCGCTGCCGAGGTTTATTGTTTGAGGCTTTGTTAGATTGTGGACATTGTGTTGCCCAGGTGCTACTGTTCCCTCAGCGGCTCTTGCAACGTCTTGATCTCCGTACACTGCGACGAGCCCCTTCGGAGCAGGAAGCTTCATGCAAAGGTACGCAGGGTGGATGACCGCGTTGAAGACATTGGTAATCCCTCGACCAAAGATTGCATTGTAAGGATAAAACATATCAATCACATCGAAGGTTATATGTTCTGTTCTGCAGTTTATTTGGTCTCCGAAGGTTACGGACAAAGAGATTTTCCCGATTGCTCTTACTTGCTGACCGCCGAAACCGTATAGGAGATTGCCAGCGGGTTGCAGGAGGTTTCTGTCCAGCTTCATGCTGTCGAAGGTTGAGGCGAACAAAATGTCCGCAGAGCTTCCTATGTCAACCAGAATTTTGGTGACTGTCCATCCTGCAAGATTTGTTTCGATTACCATGGCGTCGGTGTGAGGGTAATCTCTTAACTTCATGTCACCAGAATCGAAAGTTATTGGGATATGGGACCATCGCCCAAATTTGTGTGGACCCTCAACAACTACATGGTGCACTCTTCTGACATGTTCTTTCCTTTGCCTTTTGTTGCCATGATCTTCATTGGAGCCCCCGTTTATGGCGAGGATTACGCCAAAGGTTGATGTTGGATTATTGATAGTTGTTTGGGTTTGGGATTCGGCTTTGACAGGCTG